>BMAW01025702.1:0-45928 GCA_019974015.1 Nephila pilipes
GGTGGATAACGAGAACGCACTTTCCGTTCCAATGTAGACCACAAAGGTTCGATAATATTCAGGTCTGGTGACTGTGGTGGCCAGGGGAGATGGGACAAATCCTCCTCGTGCTCAGAAAACCAGCCTGGACAATGTGAGCTGTGTGAACAGGGGCTTTGTCGTCTTGGAAGACACCATCACCATCGGGGAACAAAGTTTGTACCATGGGATGAACTTGATCTGCCAAAATGTTCACATAAGTCTTGGCAGTCATGTGCCCTGACACAGTTATCATGGGGCCAGCAGAGAACCACGATATGGCTGCCCAAACCATAACAGAACCCCCGCCATGTTTCACTCTTGGCAACAAGCAGTCTGTATTATAGGCTTGAGATGGCGTCCTCCAGACGTAAACTCGGCCAGACTCGGTCGACTGTTTAGCACATTTACGAAGTTGTATAGGTGGCGTTAGTAGTCAAAAACGCCAGCGCCACCTACATATTTCATTAAAATCAATCTTTCTTTTCAAACATGCATTTTACAAGGTGTTTCCATATTTTTGTCCACCCCCTGTATATATATATATATATATATGTATGTGTGTGTGGAGGTGGGTGTACACTACAGTTATAATAAATATATTAGAAAATATTTAAGGAAACTTAGTACCTTTCGAAATCAAAAGTAGAACATTTTAACAAATTTTTTTCTATTCTTCATAAATCAACAATTTTTGCTCATTTCAATATGAAACTTTGCCTGTTTGTGTAATAGAGTGTATAGTTTAAAATATTGGGTCAAGTCTTGCTATTAAATTCATATATTTTCTTAAATAACATGAAATATGCGTACAAAAATTTTAAAAATAAATTAGCTTACCTTCTGTTACCTACAAGAAAACATTTGAAAGAACAAGCAGAACCATAATTCATTAACTAAATTAAAACTAAATAATTTCTTTATTCTGTGAACCTTAAATTTTAAATTTATCTCATATTTAAAAAAATTAAAAACAAATTATAAAATATGGAATTAGTAACTGTTTTTCATGTACAATAATATAAAATAAAATCTAATCATCCCATTAACAAAACTGAGGTTCACAGAAAACAGATTTACTAGTACAACACTCATGTAAAATTTTAAAACTCTACATGTATTTGATTTTTTTTGAAACACTGGAATTTCCATTTTGGCAAAAACATCTTTTGTTGGGATTGTTGTGTATCAGTGGAACGTTGTTTAAAAATAATAATCTGTCAAAAGTTAGATTCTGAATTTATAAATGCTATATTTCATTTTTTTTATGGTTCTCATTTTCTTTGTTCTTTATGCTTTCGTTTATATATATTCATAATTAGGACTTAAGCATAAAGCTATTTCATTAGTTTATTTTTAGGTATTTGATCTATTTCTTAGTTATTTATATGTGCAACTGTATGTATATATATATATATATATGTAACCATATATAACCTTCAACAACAATATAACAATAATAACAACAATAAATGACTAACATATATGTATGTATATGTTACATATATGTGGCCAGCATATAGCAATAACTGTGTATGGAAATGCTTCTGTATGTAATGGCCATGTATGTATGTATATGTAATATTATGTATATAATGTATATGTATATGTGTATATCCTTGTATATGTATATGTATGTAATGGCAATAATATGTGGTATATGTATATGTAATAATAATATAACTATGTGTGTCTCTCTCTCTCTCTCTCTCTCTCTCTTTGTTGTTGTTGTTGTTGATGTTGATGATGATTGTTGTTGATGATGATGATTGTTGATGATGACATTAAAATGCTCATAATAGAAATTCGGTTTTCAAAGGTCTGTTAATTTAAAATGAATTATGGAAAAAGAATTTGCTTACATACAGAATTAAGAAAAGTTTATTTTTAAACCAATACACACTCACACTAATTCTCAATATTTAAATCTTTTATTTGTATTTCAAACAGATCAGAATTAAATATAACCTGCAAGAGTTTATCAATTGACTACCTTCATACTAAATAAAAAAATACTATATATATACATACTACTAAAATATATCACAGTTAAATGAAATAATCAATAAAACCTACGAACACCTGTTCACTGGGAATGCAATTTGAAATTCAGAAATTCAATGTACACAAAAAATTGTAAAAGGAATAAAATTGTTTTATTTTAAGGTGAATTATTCTATTCTTGATCTACAGAGAATATAATTAAATTTGAAAAAAGCAGCAACTAACGATTAAGTTTAGAATTTAATTAAGTCGTGTATTAAGATATTCGTTTATTCTTTCGTCTGCAATAACATTACATTCATACTATGCAATGTAATGAAGAACTTATAATTAAAAATAAGATCATTACATAAAGATTCCAAACTATCCTTGTTCAATTTTCAGACTACTCTCGATACACTGATGAATCATTTAACGGTAACATTTGATGAAAGAAAAAAATATGTTTCTTTTATCGCTTTTATTAGTGACCGAATTAAAGTATTCCGAAAGTCTCGATAAAAAAAATTTCAGACCCTGATTAATAAAACGGTTTTAACCACTTTTATCGATCGGTGAAAGCTGGTAATTAGCCAGACTGCATGGTCTTTTGACAAAATTTTCTTCACTTCTCTTCGAAAGAGATAGCCTATCCAATATTCAAAAGGAATTCGCAATTTCTCATCATCTTGGATTTCGAAGGAATTAACGAATTTCGAAGGAATTAACGATTGTTTTACCGATAACGCAATATTCACTTCAAAGAATATGAGGCGGTAAGAAAAAAATGAAAAGAAGAACAGACTGAGAGTTATGGGTTATTTCGTTTATAGTGGCATCAATGTGTCTGGTTTATAACGGATCGATTCCGCAGTTTTCAGCAGGCTTCAGGAATCGGTTTTCATGGTAAATTTAACCATATCTATAAATAGACAAATATTCCTCAGCTGCTGAAGCTGCATTCCACGAATTTTTTTTTATACTCAGACACATTCAGAATGAAAATAAATAATATTTTTCACTTTTATTTTAAAACAAGAAGAAAAGGATTTAAAGTATCATTTTTAAAATTTTCTTTCATAGTATTTTTAAATAAGATTTTCAGTATTTTTGTTATTTCTTTCATCCTACTACACTCGTAAAGAACTCGTTTTAAAATTTAATCTTAAAAATTATTCTTCATAATCTTAAAAATTTAATCTTCCATTTAAATTTTCTGAAACATATTTTATTTGGTATTATGTTTCTAAAAGGCTTAAATTGATACAGATTCTATATATATGTAATATATATATGCTCTAAGTTTTTTTTATACTTTTATTTATTTTTTTTATTTCTACACAATTATAAAAGAAAAAATCGTGCATATCTATTTTTAAAGAATTTCTTCACGAAAGCAGAAAAACAAATTTCATCATTTCAAATATTTGAAATGACATAAGTTATTTTTAAATATTTGAAACTGGAATTTTATATTTGATACTTTCATGTTCTGTTATTTGAACGTGTGTAAGAATACTTTACCATAATCTAACAATAAAAAAAGGAAATAAATGCCTTAGTTCAAAGGGAACAAAATTTTAGTTTTTTTATCTTTTTTTTTAAACTTAGAATGGCAGTTTGCTTTAAAATAATGCCGATAGATTTCTGATAAATTTAGAACTGCTGTAACATATTTAGGTTTACACATTTCTTTAAAATTAAACTATAATTATAATTGAAATAAATTTAATGTATTCAATTTTATTAACGTTTTCAGTAATATTTGCTTACATATCTTTCAAAAAGGTTTTTATGTGGCTAATTTATTAGTTAATGAAGCAATCCATATATATTGCATTGTAGAAAAAAAAGATTACTTGTCTTTGAAAGACTAAATGCTCTTCAGTTGCTTAGATAAAATGATTGAAATATGCTTAATTGTATATAGTACTAATTTTACATTAAGTTATTATACAGAATTTTTTTTTTGATTAGAACAGTTTAACACTTTTATATCAATCTAAAATTAGGCTTATTTTAAGTCTTATTAGGGTTATTATGTATTATTTTTCCCCGGACTGTCATGGGATTTTATTGCTGTGTGGGATTACAAAAATGTCCAGGGTTTGAGAAATTTATAACGGACGAGAACATTTTTTTTTAAAATTTAGCTTAAATATAATTTTATGTTATTATATTATTTAATTTTAAACAAGTTGTTAATGAAATTATAAGATATTGCATTAATATGGATGACCTATTTGATGAACGTACACTGTTGAATCAAGTAATTCAAAACAAAAGGCTAGGTTTTGGCTCAGGTTCTGAAAACGTACCAGATACCATAGACTGGAAATTGTATGAAAGGGATGTGAAGTATTTCAAAAGACAGATATTTCATGTTGCAATATTTCTAAAATAGTTGAATTTATCATGTCTTTGTCTTGGACATCTGCTGAAGTTGAGAAAGTTTTTTCAGTTAAGTGGAATATTTGGTCTGCAGAAAAGGGTAGATTTTCAGTATCTACTGTTAAACATCTGCTAAATGTTGAAAATAATTGAGAACTTTCTTGTTGTTAATTTTATAATGTAATTAAAACAAACAAAACATTTCTGAAAAAAATCATGTCTAATGAAATGTGTAACTGAATAAACAATATTTAATCTTTCATTAAACTTTTAAGACTTTTAACAATTTCAAAAATATATATTGCGTTGGACCCACAAAAATATGGTGTCTAACTAAAATGATTAATTTTCAGTACTAAATAGAAGTCACAAAAGCAAACAACGGGCAAGAAATATAATCCAATATAGTTTTCTAAACCTTTAAAAATGATATGCGAAAGTTAGTTAGTAATATTTATGAATTTGAATTATTCTAACAAATTCAGTTTTAAATTTCTACAGAAATATAAGTCTCTACTGTTAAAATTTTTCAAGTTATAAAAACGAAGTTTAATTATTCACTTTATATAATCATTCTTACGAAAATACAGTAATATTGAAATATCATCATATTACAATACAGGCTTATAAAATAACTTATAAGATTTCATGATTATTCACTTGCTTATATTTAAATGCCTTTTAACATTTTAAGAGGTAAGGTTGTACTTCATTGTTTTACATTTTAACAACACTTTTCAGAGTTTGCAGATTAAACATCTTAGAACTTTGAAACCATAAATAGTGAGTAAAATGGATCTATTCTAAAAAATGTTTCAATTTTTGGATTTTTTTTCCTTCTTTAAAAAAATTACTTCATTCTTATTAAAGTGAAATAATATGAATATTGATGAAGTTATTTATTATTTATTTCACTCCTCCATGTATTTACACACATCTCCTCCATCATAAAATAAGTGGGTATGATCTGATGTGTCGTACTCGTCACTTGACCATGACTCAAAATTAAGAGGTCCGTCCCTCACATACAGTGATAAACAATAAATCAATCCGCATAAAATTAATTATACGTAAATAAAGAAGGTTTACACAAAATTTTGAGCAGAAAGCTTAGAATTTGTCCTTTTAGGATACATAAATATACAACGGCAGGAAATTAAATTCTTATATATTTATTTAACGTTCATATATCTCTGGGGAAATTACTCATCACACTTCAAATCTCCGTATTGACTTCCTTTTTCTAAATCGAAGAGTCATTTAGCACTATGCTAGAAATTACGAATTAAATTATTCTCTCAAAAGACAAGCTCATTCAAAGTGAGGAGTTTTAATCAAACTGCTCGTGAAAATAAAGTTCGTCCAATAAAAGCTAAAGAATAAAATACAAAACTTATTGCCGGATTGCTTTCATTATGAAGAATTCATCTTGTCTTGTCCTTCAAGCATTTCAAATACGGATGAAAAGGTGCATGTTGCTTTGGGGCTGAAGACAAAATCTGCTTTCAGATTAAATACATGCCTTGGGACATTTTAATCAGTTAATAAACTTCCTATTCTTATGCACTTTGAATGCACCCGTTTGGATACTTGTTTTAAAATAAACTATCTACAGTTAACTACAATTGTAATAATTAATACTTTTAATTCTAAACGAAATATTTCTGAATTTTTCCTCTTTGTTTTTCACCGTGATAATGGTGGTTGTTATTTTTATTGAAGCGAATTTACGATATAATTCGAGTCATAATATGCAATTTTAAACAATTTTAAAATCGTAATTGTGTGTGGGGTTTTTGAAAAAAAAATCATTTATGAAACTCATTGTCGTGTGATTATCAAAAGTATTGAAATTGACATGAAATATGGATATGTGTATATAATGTTTCTCTCTTAATATCAACTTTGATTTATTTTTCTTACAAGTTATCAAGAAAATTATTTTTATTTCAGTTTAAGGCTTCCACACATCTTCATATATATTCCAGAATGTAAATATGCGAATACACAATCTATTAACTTAATTAATTTCTCTAGTTTTATAATGATGAAAAAGAAAACATTCGAAAGATATTTTATTTTATTTATTTGTTTCTTATAAGAAAATTTATTAGCAATAAAATATGAAAAATTACTATTTCTTACAAATTACACCACAAACAAATATCAATTAACTTACCAGTTATAAAATTAAAATCCTAATTTCCAATTCAATAGTTTTTACCTTTTACTACAAATAAACACAAATAAAAAATAATGGGGATTATATCCAATTAATATCTTATAACTAACTTTTGGTCTTCATATGCGTATTATCTTCATAATAAACTTTCTACTTTCTATTAGAGAGTCTGCTGTTCGTGGAATTTTCTTTAGAATTTTTTCCCTTCTAGATATATCATATATAATCAAAAATAACGTACCTTTATGATAAACTTAAAATAGTTAAGCAACAATTTTAGATAAAATGCTCTCCCATAAATAAAGACGTAACTTAATTTTGAAATATAAAGCTCTAATCATTACAAATTATACATTCTCTTTAGATGCGTCCTTTTGGGAAAATTATATTCAGATTTGCAGAAGTGAAAAGAATTAGTCTTACTCTCATTTTGAAATAAGTCATAGAATAACTAATTTATAAATTTATATGATGCACAAGAAGTTTTACATACTTCAGCCTTTAAATTAAACTGTCACTTTGTAGGAAATCAGACATGGGGCATTTTATACGAAATGTAGCTGAAGTCTTCATTTTTCCTATTAACGCAATTAGTTGTAGTTAAATTAGTGCTACTATAAACTAAAATTCAAGTTAAGATTCGAGGAATGGGCTCAGAATTAGATCAAAATACTCTCTCGGAACCAAAATTTAGATCTTATTGGCAATTAAAACTTATTCTTACTTTAATATATTTTATTATTTAATTAGCAGATTATTCCTACACTTAAAACACTTAATAAATTGCTCTAGTGTTATTCAGAAGTACGTTCATAATTAGGTAATTGCAGGGACTATTAATGGTGATGTAATTTTATTAATGTTAGTTGTTATGTTGAACTACAAATAAAATTGTTGTAACATAATTATCTTATGGTCATTATCTCAAAGATTTTATATCTGTAAAATAACTGAATAATATTATACCAGTACAAAAAAAATTGTTTTTCATTCTTAAATAAAATTAAGTTCCAGAAGCAATATGTTTAGTAAAATACATGACAATAATAGGTGCTTTGCTACATGCAACAAAAAATAAAGATATTTCGTTAAATATATATAAAGGTCCCTTTAACGAAAGTGAGACCGTCGTGAGTGTGAGTATCTTGAAATAGCTAAAAATTGTGCATAGATCCGAGATGCAGGAAAGTAGGTGATAATTGTTGAAAAGCGTCTGTTGTCACTGTGACTGCACTGGAAGCAACATAATCTTCGTAGACATCGTACAGCCATACAGTTTTTAACTGTTGAAAATGAGAGTTCAATTCAGATTACAGTCCTCTTCAAAATATGTATGATACGGAGTATCTCTCACACACTTCAGTGTTTCGAAGGTGCTCTGAACTTCTTAAATGAGAAATCATTAGGCCTCGACCTGGTCAAGCTAGCATCGTCATTTCCCCTTTATTTACTGACTTTATTAACTTAGTACTTAGGAGCAACAAGAGTTTTATTGGCTACGGACCTCGTAATTTTGAGCCTCTAGCAAGTGACTAGGACGAAACATAATCTGTCACCCTTATCTTCATACTTCCATAACATTACTAAGTGAGGATATTGTATCTTGACTTATCACCCCGCTATACAGTGGGTTTTTAATGTCATCAGAACTTGAAACCATGACTCGACGAGAACAATACTGGGCACGGGCTTGCGATCGTGACCACTTGGCCATTCCTAAGGATGGTAACTACCTATGAAATAATCATTGCAGTGGATAGTCTGGTGAGGCAAAATCAATGAGTCACAACTTGCGAGATAGTTGCAACACTATATATCAGCAAAATAAGTATTCACCAATTTCTTCATTAAAGTTAATTCGACCAGCTACTACGCCATCATACATAAACTGAAAGCAGCAGTCAAGAATCTTCGACAATCCATGTTGTCCAAAACGATAATTCTGTTACTTTACAGTACCCACCTATATGTGGCTACTTCATGTTGAGGTTTTCTGCAACAATTTCGATGGGAAGCTCTCGAACATGCCCCGTATGAACATGAATTCATACCTTGCAATTCTCATGTATTTGATAACCATAAGAAAACTCTGAAAGGACAACAATTTGCAGACAGTTTGTTTTTCAGACAGTTAGTAGAGTTTTCCTGCAAAATATTCACCATCTCAAGGACGGCTTGGACACTTTTATCAATATGCAAAGTAACTATGTATGACCATTATGTTTGTTATGTATCATTCTTTATTCTGTATATTTAATACACTGCTACCAATAAATCCTTCGTTAAACCAACAGCAGTCCCAGTTTCACTATTGTGCTTTTATTCGAAACAAATATGAGTATTCGTTTTTTTATTTAAGAGTGATTCGCTAATTCTTCTAAATATTTAGAAGTATCACTTTGTGTGAAAAAAAAAAGTTGATTAACTTTTAATCGTAAGAAGTATATCATAAGCATTTTTATATCATATGAAACTTATCTACAAAAATAATTATTAAAATGCTTTGTAAAATAGATTCCAGAATATTATAAATGATTAGTGTAATTATGTTAATACTATAACAAATTTTTAATTAATTTAATTGAAATCTCATTTACAATAAACGAATTTCATTTTACGCTTTTGTCCAATTACCCTGAGTTCAAAGTTGTTTTAAGGTATATTAGATAGAATATCATTAGTTTAAACAGCTGTGCTGTTTAATATTGTTTTGAAGTTCTTTGTTTCATCTGTATCATAGACTAAAACGTAGAGAAAAGCTGAATGGACCAAACCAATGCTTTATTGCACTACTAAGTTGCAAAAATATGACACACTTTTAGAGATGTGCAGGAATAATTAAATAATATCTAGAGAGAGGTGATCAGTTTTATTGTATTAAACATCTCTTAATATTTCTTTATTTAGCATCTAACACATTATTTGAATCTCAGATATTCTTAGTAATATCCGTAATTTATGAACTGATGACTTAGAGGAGAATAACAAAGGATGAATAAAAAATAAATTGTTAGAAATTAATTGAGGAACACCAACTTGATATCAAACGCATATTCTTCACCCAAAATCAACTGTCTCTAAATATATTGTACAAGGCAATTAATATAGAATATTTTTAAATTATTTTTAATCGATTAATGTACTCGTAGAATATTAATTAAAATACTGGCATGTTTTTAAACGTATAAAATTTGCTGTCGGAAAACATGTAGATATATTAGATATCTCTTAAGCGTTTTCAACATTTTCGTATCGGATGTGAGAAACGTGGTGCTTCCATAAGAGTGATATTTTGAATAAATTTATATTTTCAATAAAGAAGTCCTTTAATCTTCATCGTTGCTTTTAAATTCAGCTCTTATTAATCGATAAAATAATAACACATGATAAACCGCAGCAATTAAAATTGTATTAAATATTATTAAGTCATAAACATCATATGATGTTGAGGTCTTATAAGGTCTCTTTATTGACATTGAATAGTTATTTAACGATTTGATACGGACAAAATATAGACAAGACTAACTTTTGCTGGTGCCTCTTCCGTTCTTAAAGGATTTGGAATAAATGAGATTAAAAAAATTAAAATATATTGTAAGAAAGTTGTAAAATAATTTTCATTTTAGATTCACTCAAATATAGTATCTTGAAGTGGTTTTGTTATACTTGTATTCTAGGTAAATTAGAGCATCCTAACCAGTTTACATTTAATCACGTTCAATCTATTAGATAAAATTACTTCCCATTTCTACCTCACACCTTAATCAATTATAAAATTTTTAGCCATTATAAAATTTTGCTTGACATGCAGAGTGGTGATCTCATGACCAGCGTAATTTCTGTCTAGTTGTTGGTTCGAGCCTTGATACCACTAATGACCCTTCGTATAATGGACTAATTCACGATGGTATCTTTGCGTTCGGATGGTGTAGAAGCTTTCAGAGGGAGGAGATTAAACAGATGTTAATCGTCACCTTGATTGAGGTTCCAAGTTATGAAGTCCGTCTTCAATAATTTTTTGTGTTGTTTCTAAGCACAACGTTGATTAATCATTCAATCGATCTTCACATACAGAGATCAAAGTCGTTGTAAAATGTCCTGCTCTTATAAATACTTCTGTTCTGTCGAAGTTAGTGATAAATCAATTAGTTTGACTAAATTGCGTTTCATAAAATCAAAACACTAGTAACCAATTTTCGAGTAGTAGTGCAGACATTCAATGACAAAGCACTTATTTCTGAGTTAAACTGCATCAAAATCAATCTCATTTGAAACAAGACGCAAAATCTCTATTCGGGAAGAATGTCTTGCAGTTCCACACTAATATTCACCTACTGTACTCATATACTAAACTGAAGTTCATACATACATAAGTACTTTAGGCAGCAATTGAGTAATCTCGTTGTTAGAATAAATCTCTCGCAACCGATTGCTAGATTTTTCTACTACCAAAGACCATCGTATATGCAGATGGAATAGATGCATGTTAATTCTATTGAGGCCCAAGACCTTCATATTAGTGAGTAGCGTTGAATTGGAGAGTGAATGTGAAAGTTCCACAGCACTTCATAATCTGAGTATGGCATAGATTTTCGAAGCTATATTAAGCAAACATTTGAATGGGGTTAGGAAAAAAACTGCCGGAAAAGATCTTGAAGCAAAATTTTGTCATGACCACTTGGAACTACTTATGTCAGAATATTTTTCTAAAGTTTTCATCAACAATTTATATTTTCATAAGACTCTGTTAGTTTTTTGAAAGACTTTGAAATTGTTTTACATGACAAAGATACGTGCAAACAATTAAAATCCTTCTTATGAGCTCCACACCGTTAACTAATGGAAACCCCTTAAAACCTTATAATTTCCTATTTTCAAAGTAGAATTAGTTCTAAAATTTTCAATAAATTTCTACAACTTTATAAGTGAATTAGAATTGCTAGAGAAAAAAATGACATCTAAATATTTTGTAAGAAAAATATGGAATGAGAAATAATAAAAAAAATGGTAGCAACAAATATATCTAAAACATAATTAAATTTTATTTTTTATCTAGGAACTTTTTATTGTAACCCAATATGTTAATTGTCATAATAGACTGAAAGAAAATATATAATTTTTTTTCAGTGTCCATTTATTCTCTTTTGAATGTACTATTCAAAAGTCGCATATCGTATACACACATACACACACACACACACACACATATATATATATATATAGAACGGGGGTGAGATTTGTACAACCCGAATCTACACTGGTTTGCTCTTACGCAAAGGGCTGGTTTGTCTAGGAGAGTGATTCCATTACCGGATTCTATGAAGACTTCGCACTAATTCAATGATGAGGCTTAAAGTAGTTTTACTTCGATTATTAGAAAGAGAGATGGAGGATATATATCTATAAACTACTATATACAGGTGATTACTATTTGGAATAAACAGTTATTCGGAGACACATAAATAGCGGCCTAATTTTATCCCATATCTTCATGGACGTTGAAACACTCGTTGACGCTCGGAAAAGGACGAGGGAAGAGCGGAGACGAGGGAAAAGCGGAGCAGAAGAGAAGTGGAAAGAGAAGAAAAGAGAGCGAGAACGGAACGTCTCTCAGTTTTGTTCAGGAATAAGGGGCGCTGCGCGAGCTATCACATGACGCTGATTCATGGTGCCATCTATCGAGTAACTGATTAACTAATTTTATAGTACATTTGAAAATACAATTAATACTTTGATAATTAGCTGGAAAACTATTATACACACACACACACACACACACACACACACATGTGTGTGTGTGTGTGTGTGTGTGTGTGTGTGTGTGTGTGTGTGTGTGCGTGCGTGCGTGCGTGCGTGCGTGCGTGCGTGTGTGTGTGTGAAGTTTTTTTGGATGAAAAACGCTATCATAGAGGGCACTGCCTCTGCTAGTGAAGGGAGCACGCTCTCGAAGGAGAGGCGACAAGAGTCAAAGAGTCATCAGAGCAAGGAAGACAGCCTTGTAGATGTAGAGGATTTCAGATTTTGTCTACGATGTAGTTGCTAAAGACTATAATGACTTGTGTTTCCAAATATTAACGTGAAATGTCTTGTCCAACATGTATAATTGTTAATGTGAAACGTCCTTATTAAAAGTATTAAGCTTTCAAGATGTGACTGTTTAGTTGGAATAATTAGTAACATCAGCCATCCCATATATATATATATATATATATATATAACACAAATGATTTTTAAGTAGATATTAAATCTTTGTTCAATATTAATAACACATTCTGAATGCATGGCCGAAATGGATAGTCCTTTTTTCATATGAATAAGATTATTTATAGATTTTATCAGAGAGAGCGTTACGTACTTTCAGACTTTAGTCGGGATTAAGTTAAAACACCATAAAAATCTCAGATGTTCAGAGAGAATTGTATGAGCAAGAGAGGAGAGAATAATAAGAGTTATTAATTTTGTTGCTTAAAGTTATATAGCAGGGATCTTTCAAAATAAACGCCATATAACACGGGGTACAAGACTAGAGATTCTGGGGAAATATCATAATAGACAAGGAGTCTAATAGGGATTGTTTTGACAGATTTATGATCGTGGGAACGAGAAATTTAACCAGTTTTATGATCGCGTGATCTGATAAATAAGAGGATAATTTGGAAGGAGATCAGGAAATAAGATTGAACTTTTTACTTTTGAATTAGGGAATGGGATAGAATATTCTATTAAATTATTATTAAGAGAAATTATTGAATTAAAATTAAATCATTGTATATATAGTAGTATTCCTCAGACTATCTTGTATTTATATCATTACTTATTGTTCATTCGTATTTCACTTCAGATGTTAAAAGAATTTTACAATTATATTAAGTTTGGTTATTTTTACATGACTTAACGCATTGCTGTTTTCGCATTCGACATCAATTAATCTTCAAAAGTTAGAATAAATCCATGTATATTGCATTTCACCTACTAATTCAAATACAAAGAGGAAAATTTGAAAATTCATTATAGTCACATCAATTTGATGTAATTGTGTGAGTAAAATGTCATTAAAGATACGCGATTAGACAGCACTAATTGCCTGCTTAAATCATTAAAAGACAGAAGCATTAACAATTCTTCATTACTTTCATTTTTTGTACGAAGTTACTTTAATGTAAAAAAAAACTAAATTAAAAACACAGCAAAATAATTTTCAATCCATAAAACCTCACACTTATAAATTTGATGTGCATTAATAAATTTAGAAGTAACAAAATCTTCATATTTTCCTGGTGAATTCAGTGACAGTTTTAGTTTTCGAAAACCTAGTTAGTAAATACTTATCATGATACGATCAGAAATATTTAACATTAGTACTTTGTGTCATCTTCCTTGAAGGAAGATAATAATTTTATAAAAGAAATTTTGTCGAGAAAATCCGAAAGCTTCAAAAATATTTATGTGGAAATTCATAAATGAAACTTTTTTAAAAAAATATTAATGCATATCGTGCCAAGTAGCTTTATCTGAGTCTCTTAAAAAGAAAAATTATCGCTGCAAAGAAATATATTAATCAGTTTGTATTCCAACTTTACTGTTAAGTACTAATGACGTCATCTTCAAAAAATTCTGATAAAATAGGCTTTCACTTTATATGGAAAGTAGCGAAAATTAAAACAGTTTCTCAGAAAATTAATAAGTTTAATTAATAACATACATTTTTTTTCTCAACAGTGCTATTTGAATTCATGAATTCGACGAATGACTGCATGCCGTAAAACTTTCAACTCTTTTTTATATCTTCACCTTTAGAATTATTTATTATTCATAATCACGCCATGCATTAGTAAGAGCTGATAAATTCAGCAATATCTCTGCTCATCTAAGAATGCTTTTTTTCCCAATGATTTCTTTAATGTTATTAATGAGAGAAACTGAAGAATTCGATTATATTACCAAAGTTAGTTTTTATGTATGAATATACATATACATAGATGTAATTATAAATAAAATTCAATCATTTCAATTGACTTAAAATAGTTGTATACTTAAAACTGATGATTGCGGTGTTTTGCTACTTTTAATCTATCTCGAGAAAATAATGAAAGCTAATTAACAGTAAAATTTCACATTTTGCTGGAAAACTCTAATGTTTATTTCTTTTAAAGTAAAAGATTTATAAGAATAATCCAAAGATAAGTACCTAAATGTGGGATACTTGTATTACAAAAGTTTGTACTATCTTAATGTTCAGGCCATATGAAAACTTTGAAAATAAAGACATAAAAAGAGTAATGGAATTTAAATGCAATTTTCTTAAGAAAAAATTAATAAAGGTACCCTTTTTGGTTTCATTGTGCCCATGATCTTCAATCATCGTGCTAAATCTGAAAAGAAAACAATAATCCAAATGGAAAACTCTTCTTATGAATATATATATTCAATTATAATTTTTTTCTGATACAGTCAGAATTAGTTTAGAAAATTAGTTTAATATGAGAATTCTTAATTGCTATTTTTTCTACATAAAACCATAGTTATCAATTGAAATTCAGATACCTTTTTATGTTATTAAAACGGGGTCCCCACAGATACAGCCAAACTTTTCAAGAAAATTTAAATATGTGTAAAGAGAAAACTAATATTAAAATAATTCGTTCATAAAAAGTTATTTTCATTTCAATTTAGAACATTGAGTTGTTCAGGCAACAAACGCCAATATAAGATAATTGAAGTTATTAATTTAAATATTCTACTTTGTAATTTATTTTTCATTAATATGAAACATGTTACTTATCAATAATGATGTTATTTATACCAAATTTGCTAGTGGGAATTGCGTCGTAAAATCAATGTGAACGTTTTTTCTGCTGAAATTTCCGAACAACGTTACTAAGTTCAAAGAGTCGCATTTCGTAAAATTTACTAAATCTGATAACAGAAGATAATGCATTGTGCATCATTATTATGAATTTTCTTAACCATATAAAAAATAGCTGCATTTTGTCTCTTTGAGATAATTATACACATTGCTACTTATATTTATTCTTTCTCATTACAAATGTTTTATATGACTTTATTTCATTTATTTATGCACCTCTCGTTTGTGTTTGCCGATCTAACAAGATTACATTTTTTTGCATTTTCCTCATTTGAATGTTCCGATATTTTCGAATGCTCACCTGTTGAAATTGCCAATTTCTTCCTTATTGTTACTAGAACATTTTTATCCTAATATTTTTATAAGGTTTAGTCATTTTTTTGTAAGTTCTATTAATAAAAGGCGTCTTTTAGTACAGCTTGTTTTGATTTTAAGAAGATTTAAATACATAAAAACAACAACAACGAATTTAATGCAATTAAATCAAATAAATTAAACTTTAGAAAATTTGAAATGCAGACTCTTCTAAAATACTGAATTTGTTTTTATATTTATTTATATGAATATAAAAATATTCATTGAAATACATATAATCACCTGGACTACTTATACGTCCTACTCAGTTATTTCAATTATTGAGGAAGATGTTCGGCGTTATATAATTGTATGTCACAAACTTGAGATTTTGAACAACACAAATGATTTTTGTAGACCAGGAGAAGGCTGAAGATGAGAGTTTTGGTTGACCTTTGACATGAAGAATTGGTAAAGACTTTCATACATAAAATTAATCATTTCGTGTGGAAAAGCCAATGCTTGAGTATTCAGATGATGGTAGACATGACGAATGCTGACAGATAAATACTAAGAAACCTTCTGCATGAGGATTTATAAATGACAAAAATGCACGCAAAAACGTTCCCAAAAAACGTCACAAATGAGCAACGCGCCAGAGTATTGTTCTGTGAAACTATTTTAAGCTGACAAGTGCCTTATTGGGTTCAACCATCGGCTATATTCATCAGATATCACTCCATGTGACTTCTACCTGTTCCAAAGAGTGAATGAAAAGCAATAAGGAAAATATTATTATCAGTCTGTAGAATTTTAAATTAAAACAGAATACTTACTGAACTGGGTAACACTTGATGACCTGCAGCTCTATTTTGAACAATGAAAAAAACGTATGCAATGATGTATTGATAAGGAAGGGGAGTATATCGTTGGGGATTAACAACTATTTATAATAAATATTCAATAGCATGTTATTCTTATCAGTTCTATTATTTAGTAACCACACCTCGTGTATAACAATTTGAAATCATTGAAGATTATAATGTTTATGAATATCTTGAAATATTTTGAATTTCCACTTGAAGAAATTTTTTATAAAGAGTAACGATAACCACTAGAACAAGGAGAGTGACAAAATTCAAAATAATATACGTTTCTCTGCATAGAAAATCATAATTTTCGTCAAAGTTGAAAATCCCTTGCGACAATAAATCAGTCTGAAAGTTGACTTCTTTGCTGAAAAATGAAATTATGGTGCATAATTCATGAGGTGTTCCATTGAATAAATTTTTACTTTATGAGGGTTATGAGTGTTTAAGAAGAGACAGTTTTGTCAGAGTTTTTAAATTTCAATCTTTGAGAAATTTCGACGAAGTGATGTGCTGTCCATAAAGCGGTATGATCATTGTTCCCATTTTATGATCGATGACAGTTATTCTTGTTCAGTATTATGCACGCAGGTAAAATATATTACTGCATCAACAAGTTATTGAGTAAATATAACATATTAATTTGCATTTATAATAAGTAAAAGTCCAAATTGACTGGTATATTATAATTCAGTGGAATAAAAGGATAGATTGAATAAATCCGAAATACACGAAATTCAGACATATGTACAGAATTTTCATTTCAGATAGTCCAAAAAATGTTTACATTGAATTGCTTTTTCTACAAGCAAAGGTTTTTTTTAATGATGATTGTTTTTTTAACTACTTTGATCAAGAAATGAGGAATAAAAATAAAATAAAAAGTCAAGCATTAAGATAATCCAATAAATGTCAAGATCATGCAGTTTTTTTCTTCATATAACTGAATAACAACCAAAGCAGTAAGATATTTTATTCACATATTTAATGCTTTCATTTCTGCAAAATCAACTACATTTGTATAATAGAGAAGTAATTAAATTAAGATGGTTGTGTTATTTTTCTGTGTTTTTCGATAGTACAGTGACCTTCCACAAACAAAACACTGAAATTTTTTTAAAACAAATAGTTTGAATTATTAGTATCTTAAAACAGAAAGAAAATTGGATCATTTTTATTCTGTTTACTCCTAATTTTACTGAGTATGTTTTATATGTAGTTACTTTTACTTAAAAACTGTTTCTATAAAATTTGCATTTATATTTGCAAAAATTATTACGAATAGATTATATTTCAATCAATAAAACCAGAATACCATGTGGCTAGATTTGAAATCAAATTATCTAACGTGTAATGATTTCCTATTTATGGTATTGTCATAATCAAAGCAATACAAAAACTCCATGTACGAATAGTTATCAAATATCCTGGACTATTTTTGAAAACATTTTGGCAGTTTATGAGTTTTCGAAACTCTATTTCAACTTCGTGAAATCCGGTTGACAGCCGAAAGATTTCAAACGTGCTTTCAAAATCGTATTATTCACAGTTTCTAAAAGTTGTCGAGAAAATCTCAAGTAAAATGACATATACTATTTTTATTTATTTTTCATGTTAAATGTTCGTTGTAGAGCCTTGTCAGAAGCATTTTATAAATATTTGGCGTTTGTTGTGTATTAACATAATCGAATCTCTCATTTTGAACTACAAATTTAATACAGAAATTGAGAACAGATGCCTTAAATCTTAAAAAAAAATTTAAAAAAGCAACAAAATTGTTTTCAAATTTTTTTGATTAAAAATCATTCAAATCTGCTTACCTTTATAAAGGTATTGCTAATTTATTTGCTTTATTATCTTCTCTATAGATAATAATAAACTTTTTTTCAAAAAATGAGGGCATATAGCTAACTTAATTCCTAATTAAAATTTATTCGTATTAGTGCATAGCAAAAACATTGAATCAAAACATTTGAAAATCAATCTCTTTATATTTAAAGAACACAAAACACATTACCCTAGTTACTATGATGTTCTTATTTTTAGAATACTATGTATATGAACATAGGCCACGGTAGCCTATGTATATGGTTTCAGACTCGTGACCGGCAGTTTTCGTTGAGTCTCGGGTTCGAGCCTTCGCCGCTAAAGACCCACCGTGTAGCCAGAGCAAATGCACGTTAAATCTTTCTGGAACCAAAGTCTTCCCGTTGGTGTGGTGTTGAAGTTAGGGGAGGAGATGTCTTCTCATATGACGTCCTCGTCACTTTACCGAGGCTCAAAATTACGGGGTCAGTCGCCAATTGCCCTCGTGGTGTTTCTAGTGCGACGTTAATGAAACTAAACTATATGAACATAATTGAATGAATTGTCATATTTTATACTTGTGTTACTTTTTTTTTAAATACCTCTTAATATTACACTGTACTTAAAAAATAAAGATTCAAATATTTCTTTGTAGTTTTCATAGCTCTCAGTTCGTATAATAATTGCAAAATTGTGAAAAGCATATCAATTTGCAAAAATAGATTTTCATTAACATCTTTCTTGCGAGGCAATTGGGTATAACTTATATTAATATAGTACTTTTTTTTTTTTTTGCATAAAGCATAAAATTTGCAATTTTTATTTTGAGACCTCTAAATGACACTTTCATTGATATATTTTTATTTCATTTGTATGAAACACATCAGACACAAAAATATATTTCTTACTTTATTGATAAAAAAAAAGGGGGGGGGGGACTCATCTAACAATTTTCTCCACTCTAATATCTGAGGAACTGTAAGACACATGTGCTGAAAACCAAATCAATGCTCTGATGTCTACATCTATATTGTAATAATATCTAAAACAGAACGAAAAAATTATTCTGAAGTTCCAGAAGGGCATTCATGATATGCAATTTTATTTGTAATTCGATGCATTTACAATATTCTTGCATCTAAGATGTGTTACAGCTAGTCAATTTAGCGCACTTATAGTGGTTCACAAACGAAATTTTGAGACCTAGTTTTTACTTTTTAACAAGATAAATCTTGGACGTTTATGGCAAACCTTGCTATGAATTCTCTGCAAGCTAGCCACACACTTCCTCGGAGAGCTAGACAGTCTGATCTCCTTCATGGAGTACATTTAACCAGCTGTGGTGGCCCCTACAACTCTCTAGTGGTAACCAACTACAACTTACTGCGAAATGTATTTGATGTCTTATAGAAATCGAAAAAATATTTATATTTTCTTAACTCATTAATGATCGACCCAGGACTAAAACCGCTAATGTCGGAATAACATCACCATTTTTAATCTTAGAATATGGGTTGAATATCGATAACTGTATGAGTTAATAGACTGTGTTTTGGCAAATAACCTCAGTCGACGTTATTTTTACTTCTGTGACAATTACCTGTTGACGTGTGTAGCAGATTAATGACGATTCTGTGACAAAACCATCTAAAAGTGTTTGGTACGTCTTTCCACCGCAAGTGAGTATGATAAGATGATAAGGTACCTCAACTATCCCAGAGTATTGCCAATTTAGTCCGACAGTCGGAGATTATTTGGCCAGAAATCCTGCAGATCATTGGGAACTGGATAAGCCATTGCCAAGACGGATGTCAGTTTGCATCTAGGTCAGTGGTAAATCTATTTCTTATAGACATTCTTACTCCATAACGATCAAACTCTGGAATAAATTTTCCAATTGTTCTGAAATTGCAAATATTTTTTTTCTGTACTTGTTCATCCCATCTACATATTTTTTAGAAGCAGATGGACTACGGTCCAATGGTTTTTATTTCTTAGAAAATGGATGTAAAATTATAAACATCTTTTTATTACTAAGTGTGTTTTTTAAGTAAATATCATTTTTAAATTATGGCAACTGCTCCATATTTTACGCAAATAGATTGAGTACCTGTATATATATTATTTAATCACAAATGCCAGCTTTTAAACATTCGTCCATGTTAACGTTTGTTTGTGCTCATTTAAATGCCTCACACAATCGAAAAAGCCACCGATTGTGAAATGCTTGCTATAACTCGTTTTCTACATGCAAAAGGCGTGAAATTTGCCGAAATTCATCAGAAGATTAATGAAGTGCACAGAGAAAACACTTGAGAAATGAAATGGTAAGAAAACGGATGAAATCATGTAAAGATGTGAATGGAGGCATTTGATATCATCTCAAAAAGTGAAGTTCGAGGAAACGATTTCATCACGCAAAATCATATGCATTGTATTTTGGGATAGGCGGAAGGTGTTGTTCGTGGAATTTTCTTTTAAAGGTTACACAATAAATTCTGAAACATTTTGTGACATTTTAAATAAACTGCGCAGTGTAATCCAAAACAAAATACATGGCAAACTCAGTAAGCAGTTTGTTTTGCTGAAAGACAATGACCATCCACACGTGGTTTGCTGATATCTTGTCGTCTCATATCTCTGGGAATAACATGATCCCCCTCAGTACAGCCCTAATCTTGTACCCAGTGACTACCACTTGTTCCAATACTTGAAAAGAAATTGGGTGATCATTGCAATGAAGATGATGAAGATTTGAAAATGGTTGTGCTGCAGTGGTCAGCCCATCAGCCAACAGATTTCTGTGAGGATGAAATACAGAAGTAGTGTAACGATGTGGTACACTCTTTAATAATGGAGGTAATTATATTGAATAGTATATTAACGTACACAGGCTTTCTTGCAAAAATAAAATAGTTGAAAAAACAACACTTTTTTTTTTAAAAAAAAAATATCAAAATGGTTCTTACATAAGAAAATCACGCTGATATTAGTTGCATTTTCTTATAATTAAAGCGTCATATTATTGTGGTTGCAGCAGTAATAGTAATTTTACCTGTAGAGCATCTTTTCTTTAATTATAATTGAAGGATACTTTAAAATGCTATTTTGTTCTGTGATTTGTTAAGTAAGACAAAGATATGTCGATACAAAAAGAACATAAAAGAATCATAATAATATGAAATTTGATTCTTTGATAAACTCAAAAGAAATATACAACATGTTTCTATTATAAACTAGCTTATATATTATAGGAAAAACTATCTTATTTTATTACTTTAAAAATGAAATTCGAACTTAAAAATTTTGCTTTCACATATTATTACAAGATTTATTACATACATATTACATATTATTACATGCACATTACAAGATTTAAGGGAATGCTGAAAAGCTTTTAAAAGGAACACAATATTTACAAATGAAGTTTTAAATAGTTTCAAATTATCAGTCTCAGTTTAGATTAAAACATTTGATTTTCAGCAATTATTAATTTTTTCGCCATTGCCACTGAACTGCTTATGCCTGTACAAAGAACAGTTTAAGTTCTGGAAAAGGAATGAGTATTCTAAATAGTATCAAACTATTACATTAATTATAATGTTGTTGCAAATTCACTAAATGGCTCAAAAATTTACTGAAATTACGGAAGCATTGCTTTTGAAATTATTGATTATTTATATGTTTTGAATAAGTGTCTCATTCAAAAACATTTTTCAGTATTTCCTCATACCGATAACAAAAAAGTCTAAAATTACTTATAGTTGGATCCAGAATTATGCAAATGTGCGTTATCTACATTCTCTAACAATTCATAAATTCTATTGTCATTTTGAAAAAAAAAGTTTAAGTTTTATTTTAATCATGAATTAAGAATAACAATAGCGATAGACTGATATTTTATTTGTATAGCATTTCCAAATATATAGCACCTTTATTTATTCCAACTTTGTTCATTGAGTGACTA
The DNA here is from genome assembly GCA_019974015.1 of Nephila pilipes. NCBI lineage: Eukaryota > Metazoa > Arthropoda > Arachnida > Araneae > Nephilidae > Nephila > Nephila pilipes. Next base: position 22,377 of record BMAW01025702.1, read on the forward strand.
TTTGAATTATAACATATATGATGTCTAATTACATTAATTTTTTTTTCCTCATAAAAACATTTTTTGATCGAATTTTGTTTTCAAAATTACTTGATTCAGAATATTTATTATTTTGCACGTCAAAGGAATGTAAAGAGATACTTTAAGAGAAAAAAATTGAAATATTTTACCGTTTGATTTTATTTCTTACGAAATAACTTTGTTCATAATTTTTCGGGTGATTTCATTTAAAAATAATTTTAAACTTATCAATTATTTTTTCTATTTAAGTAAACAATAATTGTAAAACAACTTATTTTATCATATCCATGTTTCAAATTTAACTCGCTTTTTTTACATTTTGAATTTTAATTACTGTTAATTAATTCAAATATGTTTCGACAGGAATTTAATATCATTAAATACTTTGCATTTCTATTACCTTGATAATAATACATTGCAGTTTCTTTAAATCATAAACAATACTCATAGTTCGACATTTTAAAGCTGGGAAGCGATTGTATTTTTAATTCTTCAATAATTACTGGAAAAATGTATAATTTCACTCTAAACTTCGCTGATATTTTGAGGCTTAAAATAATTTGTAGTAACGATCAAAGTTAAATGAATTGCAAAATGTTTTTGAAGGTAATAGCATTATGTTAGAATATTTTGATAAGTTAATCGACTTAATAGGCAACTTAAGAGCTCAAATTTAATTTTAAACTATGCTTAAGTAATTTTAAAAATATAACCAAGGAATAACTTACATTTTAAAATTTTATCATTTTTCAAATGTGTTTTAAATTTAATTAGAATTTTCCCAGTTTATAATGATCCATTAAACCTATTAGTCTGAAATTACACAATTATTCAAAGTACTTTCAAACATATTTTAATATATTTAACACAGCACTGCGAAGTAAAAAAACAACAGATAGTTTATATTTCAGTAATCCAGATTGCAATGAAGAGCATCCTTTAAGGATGCATAAAATCAATAACACGAAAATTTCTTTTTTGAATGTGCAAATGATGCTATGCAAGACGCTTCTTTTTATTTTTTTCACTTGCTTTTATTTCAATGGAAATAGCCAGCGAGAGGAAATTCTTTTTGATAATATGAAGACGGCTTTTGACACATCATTAGCGACTCTAAATGTGAAAGAGTAAAGTTCTGTGAAAGAGCGTGACTTTTTTTTTTTTTTTTTTTTGTTCCGAAGGAGCAATTCGCAGGGGACTGTAGTCGAGAAAAGGATCATTTACCAAAGCAACAGAGACATGGCTTTTGCCGCATTTTTTTTTTTAAAAAAAGAGAGATTCGTCCTTTTCCCTCTAAAAACGATACATTTTGACACCTAGAAGAATTTTCAACTGTTTTGTTACAAATGGAACTCTTTTTTTTTTCAAACGTTATGTACAATGTAATTAAAAATGTCAAGCACTTAATTAATCAATAAATAAAATGTACATCAAAAAGTGTCAATTTTTCTTAAGAGAAAAGTTTGTTACACTTAAACAAATAAGAAATAGTAATACAAAAAAGGGTGCTAGCTTTAAAGATTAAAAAAGTACTTTGATGCAAAAAAAGTGCAAACGTTTTTGCATTTATTTTTATAAATTATATATAAAAATGCAAGAGATACTCTAACTATTATTTTATTAAACTGCAACCTGATTTGTTTGAGTTGTTGTGTGTTATACTGTCAAATTGAAATTAGTAATGAATTATTCATATCATTTCAGAGAACAATAAGTAAATATGTATAATTATAAATTAATTAAGCATAATAAACTCCCCAATAAGGGTGCATTTTGAGTCATAAAGGAGAAAAGGTCCCGTTTATTACATATATTACACAAAATTTTTGATATTCTATTTCTATATATTCTGCTTCATTTGTATAAATATTAGTTTGCAATAAATTTTAACATTCTGAATTAAATGATTAATAAGATTTAATATATTTATTATTATTAATTTGAAAGAAAATGACATCAGCAACGTATCTAAATCTTCTAAAACTTATATAATCCAAATATTACTTTTATAAAAATGTAAACACATATTGACGATGAAATTGCTTGCAGCCTGACCTTCTAGTCTACCTTTAATCTGCTTATAAATCTTACTATTAAAAATATGTAGTTTTCTTAAAAATTAACATAACTAAGAAATTAAATTTTTGATATGCTATAAATTTATTTGCATTAAATTTCTTATAAATCTCGTTTGTAACAGTTAATTTAGTAGGATTTTGATGAATTTTTGGTGTTATATAATTGAGGTAATTTAACGTTATTAAAAATAACACTTATAAAATGTAAATATGTATATGGCATTGACTTTAATTTAACTTAAATAAATAAAAATACAGTTTTGTTAACATAACGTCGTGCAATAATGGGGCATTTCCTGGTCTTTAAATTATTGCTTTTTTGGCACCCAACTTAGTAGTTGAAAAAGAAAGGTTACGTCAATGTTAATTGCTTAAGTGAGTTACTTTTTAGTCAATGATTATGAGAGCTAATATTCTCATTTTATTATATTTATTAGTATTCTTAGTATTTCCTACTTTGCTATTGTGCAATCTATGTTTAGAATTTTATTTGTTTATTGAATAATTTTTATTTTTTTTTGTACAATCTCTATGATTCATGGTTTAAGGTTATACTTAATTTTTAATAAGGCAATGAATGATTGAGGATTAATTACTAAAATTTGTGAAAGCGGATTATTGTTATATTAATCTAGTGATAGTACTATATTATTTTATTTCCATTTAGTTTATTTTTACAGAAATTTCTTTTTCCAATATTTTTTTTGTCTTTAATGTTTGTTCTATGTAGTTCCTAATTATTTATATTTAGGTTAAATTTTAACTTTTAATGATTTTATGTTTAAATAGGTTTTTTAAGGTTTATTTCTGCTTTTTAAAGTATTATTTTTTTATTTTATATATATATGTAATTTATATATATATATAAAAAGCTATATATTTATATAATACCTTTCTTTTAAAATTACTAATTAATTAATTAGAAAATCAATCGGACCCAAGATCAAGTTTAACTATTGGTTACTTTATTGTAGCTGAGAGAGAGAGAGCATTTTCACACGGTGGGAGATACAACTCCGCCGTTTGATAAACAGTACAAAAAGTCAGAAGAGCATAAGAGAGGGAATTTTCTCTTGCTTTGATTTTCATAGTAGGAGTTTTCATAATTGATCACGTGTGGTGAGTGGAGAGATTCCAAGAGGATTTTTCTGCAGACAGAAAGTCTAGTAGAGATCATACCTACTGGTCTGAAGCCGTCAGAACTGCATGATCAGCGAATGTTTGCATAAATTAAGTGATTGCATAAATTAAGTTAAAAAGGAATGATATCAGGAAGTTAAGAATGAACGCTTTATTTTTAAATAAGAGAATGGGAAAAATTAAGAAATTAAACTGCTATTATGAGAAAATAATTTAAATTAAAGTTAAATCATTATATATATATATATATATTCTAAAGCATATTGTTATAAGTTTATGTGTCCCATAGTGGATTTAATGAAATATATTGGAATATAGGCATAAGATTTTATGGGTCAAGATGTACAGTTGAAAACGCTTCAAAAACATTTCCTTCAAATAAATAGAAAGAGACAAACACAAGCTTAAATAAAAAATGCAATAACAGTTTCCAAGAATAATAGTTTTTGGAACAGAAAGAATTTTGATTCAACGGTACAAACTCTTTTTGAGTCCTGGGAGTTCGATACTGTCTGCGGAAATATTTCAACAACTGCCCTTTGTCAGAAAATTTCATAATTTACTTAGCCTTTTCAGGACAAATGAAATTCAACGCGTTTCTTTAAAACTGAATAAAGAGACAGTTGCCTACAAAATTTTTGGATTTATTCTTTTGTCTGAACTGCCTTTTGTGAAAATATAAGAGATAAAAATCAAATACTTAAGAAGTGGATTAGTTATTTTCATGCGAGGAAGGTAAATATAATGTTATTTTGATATTTAAACAAAGTTCAGGGATCTTGAAACCATACCTCTATAAACAGGTTTTCAGAGATTAGTATAAATGTTTATATCTAAATGAAAAACACATTTGCAACATCATTATTAGTAAAAAACGCGGAAAACGTTTCTTTACTTCATTCTAAATGCATATAGTTACCATCATTATTGTCATTGAAAATTTGTGTTTATTGAACACTGTGAAGAATTTAAATAATACTTATATTGTTAAAATAACAGTAAAACAAAGAGTTTAAAGCAAAAACAATTTGTAAAACGTTTTGCTGCTTTTATGTAAAAGAAAATTAAAAGATTTTGTAAGGAATACATACACATATATATATATATACGTATATTAATGTTAAGAAATAATATTAATTAAATGTTAAGAAAATTAATACATTTTAGTCAGAAATAATTTTAGAAAATAAATTTCAAAAAATTTAAAACAAGTAAAAATATAATAAAAAAGCATTATTATACTATTGAGTAAAATTGAGTAAAAACCATACATACACCAAGCCGTATAAATATTCAACTAAATCATTGCAAGTAAAGTAAAATGAATAAAATTTTTAAGGAAATGTAAAGTTAACTATGTAAAAAAAAAACATAATAATATATAAATTTTTCTGATAAAAAGGAAATTAAACAAAAAATATGATATCACTAAATGTATTAATAGAAGAGATAATGAAATAAGAAAAAAAAGAGACAAAAATTATATATAACGAAATATTATATATAACGATTACATATAACGAAAATTTAAAAATAAAGTACAGTATAATTAACGCTATATTGGCTGCAGGTTGCTACAGGATCTCTTTTTCCCGAATTAATAGCCAAATTGTCCACTTCTTTATTTACAGCATGTAAAAACGCTTATAACCCCAAGCGAAAACCAACTATAGATAATTCCTTACAAAAAATTTTATCTGGTTCAAGGGCAAAAAAATTCTTTTAAATAGAATGATTTATTATTATATTAATTATTTTAAAGGTTTAAAATCCTTATGATAATAATTGTATTGTAAAGTTATAGGTATGTTAGTATTTTGTCTATATATGAGCTTTAATTGAAACTCTCACCTAATTAAATATAAAATAAAATTCAAAATAATTACGATACAAATTATAATGTTGATAATTATACAAATTTTGTTTTCATAAGACTTCATACAAATATCCTTTGAAAAAAGTAGGAATTAATTACCCCCCGTAATGTGTTCAACAAGCTCTTTGACACACCTTCAAAACTTTTTGAGGATCACTGTTATTTTTATTCTTCAATTTTATCAATGGAGTATCTTAAGGAAATAAAATTTTGAAACATTTTTAATGTTGAAAAAATAATAAAATAGTGAGATGTTATATTTTGGATTATATTACGCATTCATACAATATATACACAAAATTAAGTAAAATTTTCACTACATTAAACGCGTTTTAGATTTCAGAAAGAAATAATTTGGGGAAAGTAAACGCATTCTTATAATTTTATATGCAATAAAATTCATCTGTAATTCATAATTTCCTCATTTTTAAGCAAAATATTTTTTTCTTCATAATGCTTAGTTTATTTTTTAAAAAAAATAATAGAATAGAATGAATAACACCAAGAAGCGAAAAAAAATTCTTTTTCAATTTGAAACACACATTCACACATTTTGCATTAACGTCATGACACAGATATTTATTGAGATATCTGTGTCGATCCACATTTTTCAAGTCTGAAGCAGATTAAAGGAAAATACCTGAATTGGTTTAAAAAAAAGCTTTCAGCCCCTATTCAATGAGAATTTCGAAATCCAGTTTCATTCAACATTCGGAAGGTTTCTTGATTATACACGAGTACCAATGATGAAATCTAGACTCAAACTTATGATTAAACTTATAACCGTCATCCATGAAGATTCGAGTCTTACCCATCAAGCTTTTACGGGTAGAAAATTTGATAACCCATTTGAAATTAAATTTTCAATCTCTGTTTTTGAACGAAATAAATTATCATTCTTTTTCTTGCAAAACTGTCTGAACGTATTTTATTTTTAGTGAATTCTTGTCCAGAGAGAGAGAAACTATCGCATGTTCTTTCAGGTAGTATTATTCATAAATTCAAATAAACTATAGTTTTTTTTAAAAAATTTATTCTTCTCTCTTTCTGGAGATGTCTGTTTCTACAAAATAAAATTTTAAAGGAACTTCAGTTATATTTCTACTATATGGCTTTTTAACTTACTTAACAAAAATTTTCGATGAATTTTTCTTATCTCTTTAGTTCTATTTTCCAATTTATTATAATATTCTGAATGCATATATATATATATATATATCTTTCAAAAGACTTTTTTTACATATTGTGCTAGTTCTTTTTTTATTATTTAGTAAAAATATTTTTATTTTATAAGAAATCTCAGAAAATTCTTAAGTTTTTAAAATAATTATTGATGCCTTCACGTATGCCTCTTTTTTATTACTGTCTAAGTTTTTTTAATTACAAATTTTTTGAAGCTAGTGAAGTTTTTGAAATGTCCACTCATCTATTTTACTCAAACGTCTGATAAAAGACTTCATGATCAAGACTTCATGATATGATTCAAGATCAAGACTTCATGATATGATTCAAGATCAAGACTTCATGATATGATTCAAGATCAAGACTTCATGATATGATTCAAGATCAAGACTTCATGATAAAATTCAATCCATAGCAAATTAAAGACAGTGAAGGAATGTGATCTGTATAAATAATTAATGAAATAGTTTTTAGTTTCTTATAAATCGAAATAAGAGCAAAGTTTGAATTTACAAAAAACAGTAGAGTGGTTTATTTTTCTAGGCTTTAATATGCATATAGATTATAGGTATAGCAAAAACATGATTTTTTAAAAAAATTTTAATTGGAAAAATCTATTACATCAAGAGAAAACTCTTTGATGTCTTTTCTGTTTTTTTTTAAAAAAACTTTTCACATTTATTAGAACAAAATTTGTCTTAATTTTATAAAATAGACTTTATTATAGAATAATTGAATTAGTTTTATTTAAAATTAATATAATGTTAAATTCTAAACTTTTAACTTTCAATAATAATAGAAATATGTTTGAGAATTAATTCAAAACATAATGGAAAAATAAGCATTAATTAAGTGCTAAAATCTAGATTTGATGAATACATAGGCAATGAGAAACGTCCTTTTACTATTCTAATGAAGAAAAACTTTTGAAAATAAATGTTTCTTGTGTTGGAAATCTTAAAAGAGTTTTTAATTTAATACATAATATTAAAGAAAAATGTAATAATCTATTGACAATGAATCTTCTTATTCTAATGAGTAGCTCTCAAATGATGAGAACAAGATTTATTCTTATTTCCTTCTCCTACATTCTTCGTCTATAGCTTACGATCACAATAATAATTATTATCTGAATTTAAAGTATAACAACTCTCCTTACTGTCATTAATATTGAACAGACAGTCGAGAGATTTTTCAGAATCGAAAAATGATTTAGTAATGGTAAATGAATAATGTTGTAAAAGTATAATAAATCAGTTATACTGAAATGAAAAATGAATGGATAATATGGATTTTAACGATGAACAAATGAGTATAATGAATAATGTTGCAATAAAATGTAATAAAAAGTTTTGTAAAAAGACTATGTTTAACGATACATAAAATAGATTGAATAATGCTTTAAATATTTGATAAATAATGCTACGATGGTATTATAAATAACGTTGAAATGTTAAATAAATAACTTAAGCAATCAAGTTTAATATAAATTATTTTTAATTGGTGAATGAATGAATAAATTCTTTACAAAAAAGAGTAATATTTAAAACTTATTATAAAAAGTCTTACGTACCTAATATTTCAAAATATCAGAAAGATTTTGTCTCATCTGAAACCTGTTTGTAGATTTCTCCAGACCATACTGAGAAGTTGAAAAAAATTACTCTGGAACTGAGGCTCTTAATCCATAGTAAGTGAAACACTGATGATCCGTGAAGTCGCTCCAAGTATTCTGCACACAATAAAATAAAATGATTAAAAATTACATACGAAAAATCAATTCAATGCAAAATAACTATAATTATTATCAAATCAATGACTGTTAATGTCAAACTTATATTTTCCCAATAAATGTTAACATTAAATTTAAAAAATACACAAGAGTATGAGAAAAGTCAGAAGTCGAGATGCGCGAGTGGCGTTTATCATTTATTCGTCCCAGTATTACTGAAATCTGTAAAACTCGCCAAACTGATGCATCACATTAAAATAGAGAATTTTTTTTAAGTAATGTAATTTTAAGGGTTTTTTAGATACATGTGTTTACATCAATCGCGATATCGGTATTTTAATACTTTAGAAAGAACAAAATTTTGAACAAAGAATGACTTACAATGCGCCCGTAAAACGATTTCTTTTTTCTTTTCCTTCATTAATGGAGTTATTTTTAAATTAAATTACCTTTTTTCCCCATAGAATCTAGATTTCACAAAGAACGACCACTTCTGTTTTAAGTTAACCGACACTTTAAAATACTTAAAATTTTATACTTGTTTAAGTATTTATGTTGAGGACGCTTCGCTTATATTAATCAGACGTATTTATATGAGAATTTCCTAAATAGAATGATAGAAAATTGAACTTCCAAATTGTAAGCAAATGTTCCGAGCCATAGGAAAAAAACTCTGCTTTGGCATATTTCTGAGAAAATAGTTTTTAAAATTCTAAAACATTGCTCAAAATCTACTTTATCCATATTGGTGATATTTTCTACGTTGTAAAATGAAGTTATTTCCTATAGAGAGAATGTAAATTTTTCTAATAAACTGAATCAAATTTTAGATACAACATAATATATGATTGAAAATTAAGGAAAAGAAGTTTGAATCATAAAATTCTAAATTTTAATAAATGTATTAAATTCATAATTTGAAATTATAATTTTATTCAATGTATAAAATGTATTATGGTAAAATGAATAAAAATATTTTTTCAGTCATATTCATTAATTTTCCATTTTCATCTATTATTCCATAAAAGTATATAAAGTATACAGTATTTTTGGCAAAAACAGAAAAAAAATATTTTAAGTCCCTTCGGAAATATGAAAAAATAGGAAACTATTCACAATTTCCTTAAAATATATGAATAGGATATGTTCTGATCCAAAGAAATCTTTTTAAAAAGCTTCTTCTCTCAAGGGACCCGGTAACTTGTTAATTAATTATCAGCAAACTGAGATCAACGGTCTAAACGTGACTAAAATCGCTTCTTAATTAGGTTCGAAACCATTGATTTCTTAAAAGAAGAATAGTTGCTGGATATTTCCTTTATCTCAGACTAAAATTTAATTAGAAAGTTCAGTCAGTGCCTTAAACGATGAGGATCTAAATACAGAAAGCAGAAATAGGTCAGGGTGTTACACGCTTTAAAGCCCTGGCACCTCCTCCGTTTAATTATTTATTCTCAATTTGCTAAAAGAATATAATTGAAATCTTTAAGAAATCAAATGAGTTAGTTAAGACCTGAACACTTAAATACTTAAGCAAAAAAAAAATTTATTCGTGATTTTGCTCAAATTTGCATTCGCGCCAGCCTTCTTAATTTTCAAAGAATTTCATTTCTGGTTTTCTTTTTTCTTTTTTTTTTTTTTAAAGTTTCATTTCGCGTAGCTAAATTATTTTTATCTTTTCACTTTGTACACATTCCACTTGAAAATAGAGACCCAGGGCATCTAAAAAGCTTATTTTAATAAAAAAAAAAAAGTAGATGTGTATGTTTATAAATTAAATACATTACTCATACATATTACATCTTTTTTTTTCACTTATTTCTATATTTTCCGTTATTATAAAAAAGTGTTTCCAGTATTTCAAATTTTAGGAAAACTATAATGTGGTCTTCTTAAGATAGAAGCAAACAATCAGTATGAAGAACTATGCATGTGTATAAAAAATTTTAGAAACTCTCCAAATATTCCCCACCTTTTGAAGAAAAAATTTCAGAATTTTTTTTATCAGAATAAGTACCCTTAATTTCTTAATCTAAAATTCTACATTATTTACATCGTGTTTAAATTAAAGAACTTCACAGAATTTGAATTGAAAATTATTTTTTTGTGAACATCTATTACTTAAACTTACTATTTACTCGAAGCAGAACTAAAATCTTATTTTCAAAGAATTGCGCACTCACGCATGCACACAAAGACACACACACACACACACATACATATATATATATATATATATATATATATATATATATATATATATATATTATCTGATCATTTGCACTTTAATTTCCAACGAAGTGTTTTTTTCTTATCTATTAACTTTCTTTTTCTTTGAAATCACCCATTGCAAAAATGAAAAATTGCCTTATTTATCACAGTAAAACAAAATGTTATATACACATAATACTGTTGTTGACCTATCTCAAATAAACTGTGTTTCAGCAAATGTGCATTCTTAACTGTAATGATATCGAATGCGCTGCAAGACTTCGATTTCCTGTAATCTCCTAAGTGTGTGTGTGTGTGTGTGTGTGTGTGTGTGTGTGTGTAAAGATTTTCTTTTAAATAACTAGTACTATTTAATTATATTTATAAAACAGTCGAAACCAATTTCATTTTTAAATAATTATTTTATTGTAGCGAAGAGAGAGACTATTTCCACAGTGCAGGAACTGCACAACTCCGCCATAGGATACATATTATGAAAGTATGAGTCTAAAAGCAAGAGAAAGCGTTTCGCTGTGTTTTTAGTTATATAGCAGTGAAATTTCACTATAAACGTAAGAGACATGTGATATGAACGGGGGATTTCAAGGGAATCTAAGTGCAGACATAAAGTTTGGTACGGATCATCCCTACAAGTCTGGAGTGTGAGAATAGCTGACTTTGCAGATTTTAAGAGACCGTGATTGCATAAATTGAAGTTAAAAAGGAATGGTATCAGGAAATAAGAATGAACTGTATACTTAAATGAGAGAATGGGAAAAATTAGAAAACTAAATTACTATTATGAGAAACTAATATGAATTTAAGTTAAATCATTACATATATATGTAAATAAAGACTTTCTTTTAATTAGTACAATTAAATTATTTTCATAACACAGTCGAAACCAATTTCATTTTTATAGAATTATTTTACTGTAGTGGAGAGAGAGACCATTTCCCCTCAGCCGTTGGTTACAGACTTGCATCACAAGAAATCAAGAGAGGAATAAAAAGAGAAGAGAGCGTTTTTCGGTGTGTTTTTGATTATATACGAGGGAAAATTCCCTTGAAACGTCAGAAACACGGGGTATGGATTGAGGGATTTCTGGGGAAATATCATAATAAATAAGGTATCTGAAGGGATTGTTTTGACAGATTTATAATCGGTTTAAGCGGATTTAACCAATTTTAAGAGCGTGTGATTTAATAAGTAAAATAATATTTTGGATGGGGATTATGAAATACGAATGAACATACTCTTTAAAAGAAGAGAATTGGCAAATTTAGTAAATTAAATTATTATAGTGAGCAATTAATAAAAATTAAGTTATATCCTTATATATATATATATGTGTGTGTGTAAAGTGGTTACGTAATTTAAAAAAAATTATTAAAAACAACAAAATACACAAATGAACAATTAAAATACGAAAATACTAAACAAGAGAAGAAATAAATATTTAAAGAAAAATAATTAAATAATTGAATACCCAACAGAACAAAGCATGCACAATCTGATTGGGGATTGAATTGTGAGGTGAAGCAAGTTCTATGGTACCAACCCTCCCCCAATACATTTTGCTGGACAAAAATTGGATCACTCCAAAATGTAAATTATAATGGATTATGCAAAAGTGTAAATTGTAATGGATTATGAAGAAAACAATAATAGTTTTTAAAAATGCCACAAAATTGAGATAAGTCGTTTCTATTCGCATAAATTTGAAAATGTTGAACTTTCGATAATAAAAATAGAATCAAACACTAAGAAATTATTATTATTATAAATGTATTTCATAGATTTTTACGATACTATTCATCTTCATGGATTGAATGTACATATACTTTGATATAAGTACTTTAAATGTTAAGAGATAGAAAGAAAACATTAGTATTTTTAACCAAAACCATAACAATAATAAATATAAAGAAGCTAATTTAAGAAAATTAATCGTCTCAGATGTAAAAGAAATAGTTTAAATAAAGTAGAAATCATAAAAGTTTTTGCATTAAATAATTATTTAAAGATAATTATAAAATTATAAATATTAAACATTTCATTTTTGATTTAGAGATAAAAGAAATTGTAACAACATCGTAGCATATTAAAAGAATTCCTATTTTTTGATAACAAAATAGCTAATGTATAGGCATTGTTAAAGATATTACAAACCTTCTTTTATATAGTTATAATATTAAAGATAATAATAACCAAAAAAGGTATGGAATTTTGTACTTAAGATTTTATGAGTGATTCTTTTAATATGGTTGAGGATAAAGCTCGAAAGAATTAAGAACAATGTAATGCCTTTTCCTCTTCAAGAAATTTCTCCCTATTAAAAATATCACAATAAAAAAGTTTAATCAAAAATTATGCAAACTTATTTTTAATTATAATATTATTAAAGATGTGAATAATGAACTTAAATGTAATTGTACTGACTATAAAGATTTTATTAATAAAGAACCCCACCAACATGTCATCATTAGTAATTTCGGCATTGTAAAGAATAAACTCTTTAGAGATATAACTCATATGAGTTCAGGTTTCATGATAGTGATCTCTAACAGTTTTGATTTCATTAAGAAAATGATCTCTGGTGAAGTTCATAATTTTATTAATCGTCTAGCTATTACAAATAATTTACCTGTTGTAGTATTTGATGAATATAAATACTACACTTATAGAGATATTTATGATATAAATAATAAGACTAAGATGAGATTAAAATACTTGATATTAATCAAACAATTACAGGTATACAAAAAGATTAAATTATTTGTGACGTTGATAAAGTTTAAAGTAGTTTTGCAATTATTTGCTAATATTACTATAATTTAATTATTAACAAACGTCTAGAAGTATATAGTTCCCATTTAGAAAGCAATATTAGTGACCTAGAGATTAATCATTGAAGTACTTCTCTATATAAAAAATAGGATAACAAATAAACAAAATTGAAATTCCTCACATTATCAGTTCAAATTTTATAACGAAAGATTTAAAATTAGTACCATTAATAGATATAATACTTACTTTAAAAAGCAAGTAAATTGTTACAAAAATTCTCACAAGATATTATTAATAAACTTAATAAAATTGCTATCATTAATAATTATTTAGATATTATTAACAATATAAATGAAACAAAAATTATACGCTATACATAGCTATGCTTTTGATGATCAATTTAATTCAATAAACATAAATGATCTAGTAAGTATACAAATAATTATTTTTAGAAATTAAATTTAATAAATTTATTTCTTAAAATAAATTTAGTTAATATAGTATATAGAGAGTGTATTAAATATAACAATAAAAAAATTAAACAAAGGGCATTACCATTAGAAATACTTGCAAGTAACAGTTTGGCGAATATTTATTTTCCTTTTATATGTGTGTGTGAACATAATCAAATTAATAGAGGTAATTTCATTATTTATAGATATATAGATAGTCTACTTATTTTGAATTATAATAAACCACCTGACCTGACCTAAGTTTTCTTTTTATGCTACATATATGATCTAACTCAAACAAATAAAAGTAATTATTAACAGGATATTTATACATATAATTCAAAGTTTTAGATAGTAAAATTTTTAATAAATTATATAACCAGAGCGACAGTCTTAAATTTCATATTAATAAAGTACAATTCTGGATTAGCAGTTAACATGTTTATATTTTTAGAAAAAATATAAATAACTATAATATTAGAAGCAACAATTTAATAAGTTTCTTTGTAATAAACATAACAGTTATAAGAAGTTTTTCACTACTGGTGTAAATGAAATTATCCTCTTTCACTGATAAACATTTAAATACATTACTATTAAATAAAAAAAATTATATATATATATATATATATATATATATATATATATATATATATATATATATATATATATATATATACTGGTGTTCAGAATTAAGAGAATTGGCACATTTTGGTGAAATTCATGAAAGGAATTGAATGAAATGTAAAGATACTGCTTCGAAATAAAAGATTAAAATCTTGTACATCGAATACACAAGCGTATACGTGTGGGTGGGTGGAACTGGTCGAAAAACAGGATTTATACACGTGCATGTCAAAATCCGCATTTCGTTCGCTAGCACATTTTGACAAATTTTTTGGTCTTTTTTTTTCCCCAGCAATAGCTTAAATTAAAATTCAAACAGTAAAATTGTGTAACCACGAATTTTGAGGTGATGGAATAAGAAGGCAAATTGTAGCTAGGCTGGCAGAAGGCCAGTCTCAAATCCAGATTTGTAGGGAATTTGATTTAACGCCCAGCATTATGTTCAGCTTATGGAAACAATTTCAGAATACCGGATCCGTCGAGAGGAAGACTGGGAAGAATTTCTGGAAATTGAGGATATTCGCCGCATAGATTGGCCAGACAGATCTCCAGACTCCAATCCAATAGAGCATGCCTGAGATGATCTGCGGGGGCGATTGCAATTCGTAACCCCCTCCGAGAACCATATAAGACTTGAAAACAGCGTTTCTGAACGAGTGGGACCCATTGCCATAGGAACTCAAAAACTCACTTATTTCCAGTTTAAAATTATGGTGCGAGGCCTGTATATCTGAAAGAAGGAACCAGACCCTCTATTAACCCATTTTTTTGTTCTATTCTGCAACTGCTGTTTCATATCTCGCGACTCCGATTAGTGTTACGCACGATCATGAGTGTATTATAACTGTTTAAAGGGGGTTTTTTGTATTATATTACCCCTATGTTATCACCCCAATGTGCAAACCAAATTTTAAATTTTATTTAAATCTGCCCCTTAGTTTTAAATATAATCAACCAAATCTGAAAATTCTTTTCATTTTGAACACCAATATATATATATATATATATATATATATATATATATATATATATATAATAACATCTTTTTTCTTGTTAATTATTTTAAGAAGATATAATTTTAATTATAGACTGTGTCAGCAGACAGGTGACTCTTTTTAAAATATTTTTAAATTTTATTTTTTAATGAATTTTGTTTTCAATTACAAGGGTATTCAAAATGACTCATCCGATTCCAAACTTCCATATCTTCAGAATTAAACATCACAGAATAATAGATAGTTTAGGGGATTCATCAATATTATACTAGACTGAAAGTATCAACACATCACTTTATTTTTCTCAAAACTAACTATTTACAGCTGTTGCCAACGGTGCAATAGAAATATCTGATATAGTCCCGTTTCCTACAGAGAGTACTTGAATACAATGGGAAACTGAGAAAGTTTTTTGTGTTCTGAAAAATAGACGTGTGTTCTTCCATAAGCGTTTCACAAAAGCAGTTTTAAGAGTTTCACAGAGCTACCTCGTAGCTGGAGCGATCATAGCATGCCACGTGCCTGGCTGTTGTGAAGTTACTCAGTTAACCACCTAAGTCACCTGCTTTGGGGCGACGTGATTCCTTCCTTTGAAGGTTCATTCATTTTAAAGCGTATGGGCCACCATCACCCACAAATGTATTTGAACTTTGAACAAATTTATTGAGCTTTTGAACAACGGAATTTTGCTGCTGTACAATCAGTTATCACTGATACTTTAAGACATGTTTAGCAGGAATTTATAAATTGAATTGACGTTATATATTTAACTAAAGGAAGCTATATACTTATCATTCTGCGTTGTTTATTTTTGAAAAATGTGGAATATTGAATTCAGATGAATCTTTCTGAATAACCTTGTACTTATAACAATTTTTTTTACTGTAAAAATATTTTATAAATAATTTACCATTTACTTCTAGGTACACGTGCTCTTAAAAACAGTTTTAAAATTGGTAGGATTGATAAATTTAAGTTAATATAGTTCTGTTTCGTAAAATCAATGAGTGAATGAAATAGTTTGAGGTTGAAAGTGTTACAGATAAGAAAAATATCGAAACACATCGAAGAATGCCTTAAGTGCATTATATGTATTTGTTTATGCAGTAAAAGTCTTATGACTGTTTTTTATCTAAATTTATTTAATAATGTGAATAAATTAGTATAATCTCTTCTTAAGGGATACCTCAATTTTCTTTAACTTAAATGAATTTGTTCGTTTGCTTACTCTATTCTTCCTTTAGTTGAACTTTTGCTTAGTTTTGGAATTTCTATGCATATTTTGGTTTAGTACTACTTTGTTATATTTATATATATATATATATATATATATATATACCATTAAGAAAAATATACAATTATTTTTACTATGCTGCTAAAAGGAATTTACTTATATTATACTTAACTCGAAGAATTAGTAACAAAATTCTCAAGTAGCACTTTCCTTAGAAGTAGCGCTAGGAGTTTATTTTTCTGATTCTTTCAGTGTCACATTATAAGCTGTATAAAACTGTATTATTTGGTCAATAATAAAATAATTTTAGTATGAACCTAGCAATTTTAGCATTTAATTTAAATTAAAATCGACTTATTGTTGAGTCTAGAAATTTTAAGCTCTGTATATATATATATATATATATATATATATATATATTGCATGGACTTTAGACTCGCTTTCGTGAGAAACCAACGTGCATGTCCTTTTCGCTATCTCAGCAGAGCTTAAAATTTATATATATATATATATTGAATGAATTCCATTTATCACTTTTTTAAAATTTTGGCTCTTTTAACGCTAATGAATATTCTCTCGTTAAGTGCTACTTCTACTTTTACATCTGTATTAGTGGGAAACGACTAATCCCCCCCCCCCCGAGTCCAATTAGAGAAATCAAGAACATTCGGCAATTAATTAAGGGAATTTATATTTTCTTAATTAAATGTATTTGTACAAAATACTATTTCAAAACTGTTCCGGAGTGACAACACAATGCCGGTGTTAAATTATTAGCGATCAAAAGACATCGAGTAGCCTAGTCCGAGTATATCTTCTGAGTCAAATGTGTAAGGCTGGCTGCAGACGGTCTAATTCCTGCTATTTCATACAATCAACGCGTCACATTCTCTCCCTGCGTCTTATAATGCACCTCTCGCTCATCAGTAGGCTTGCTGGTTAGGTATGCATTGTGTATCATACATTTACTCAAGATGGACATCGCTGTATTATAATTGAACTTAACTTTGTAATAGCCTCTGAACAGGAGTACTGATGAAAAATTGTGATGATAGTTCAGTTAATGCACTGAGAAATATCCATAATTATGAAATAAATGATGCGAACGACTCATGGGGGAATGCGATTTGCTTGTTTTATGCACATTAAATTTTTTTTTTCAGTTGATCCAGTTCCTTGGCCAGCAGGTTAACACTGGGTTGGCCACATGCAGCCCACGGATTGTTCATATCTGATTTAAAGATTCACTTTCATTAACTTGTAATAATTTCTATTATTCCAATGATGGCATAGGTGGAACTAGGACTAATAAACATTGCTGTCCAGAAACTTTGGCCCTTGGCCACTTAGCTACCAGGTCTTATGAATTTGATCCATCTTGCAATTACGAAGCCAACACTTGAATCGGTACTAAACCCCAACACTTGAATTGGGTTGTTTTTTTTTGAACCTCATTTTGATTTTCTATGCAAAAGTCTTCATTATTTTGAGTAATATTCTTTGAAATAAAGTAGGTTTTTATGTAAAAAAAGAACATTCCCATTTTCAAAGACATCTGTAAAATTCTATCCACATAGTTAAATTTAGTTGTTTTTAAAAAAAATATGATGTGGATATATTGTTCTGATAAATGTAATACATGTTATGTTAGGAATGGTACTAATATATTTTCAAAACCTAAAAAAACTTGTATAAACTACTTACAAACTTATTAAATTATTTTGTGATGTAATTTCTTGGGTGTTTCAACACTCAAGATAAATCAAACACATTATATGTTTCAAAAATTGATAATTTGAAAGGTGAATCTTTCTGTGAATTTTCAGGTTAAATGTACTGCAAAGTGGAAATGAGACAAAATTAAATATGATGTATTCAAGATTATAGTGCTAAACTGTCAATACTGTATAAAAAAAATTCTTCACAAAATGTTTGTCTCTTTTAATGAATTTATTTGATTTATCTTTAACACCCAATTTCATCAAATAAAAAAATAGAATAATGTTTATTCAAAGTTAATTCCTTTATATTCGTTTATCTTAAAGAATTTCTGATAGTAAATTTGAAGTGAATGCCATTCTTTAAAAATATTTCTTAACTTCTTTAATGTATATTTTCAGCCAATGTGTTTTTTTTAAATCAATATTATAGTAAATCTTATATACGCTTTAACTAAAATTACAGTAAGAATACAACAACTTTTTCAGAATTTTTGGTAAAAGCATTTATTTGAATTAAAGAACAAGTAACAATGTAAAATGAAAATACATTTCATTTATTCGAAGCTGTATTTCTTTTTTTAAAAAAATTATGGAGAAATAGAATAGCATTTTTGAGGCAAAATTAATAAAAATAAGAGATCTTTTCTTAAGTTTTTGGGGAAAGGATAATAGCATTCCATCAAAAAAAGGAAAAGTGAAATTTGAATCCCAAATGGTGTTTCAAATAGTTATACTAATTTACTTTTTTGAAGAAAGTATAAAAAAAAATTTGAGTGCAAGAATTAAAATACGTTACACTCTCTTTGAATTGAAAATCCTGCCACACTGCTAAATCCAGTTCTTTAATTTCTTTTTTTTAAGAATTTGAGTATTCAATAATCAAAAGGTATTAAATAAGAAAAATACATTTGTCGCAAACTAAATTGCTTTAATTAATGTTCAATTGCTGTAATGTGTAGAGTTTATTCAATAACGTTCAATAAATATGTAATTTAATTTTATCTGTATAATATAAGAATCTAATTCTTAAAAAAGTTCAATTGAGCAAACTATATTAAGGATGGTCCAGCTTTGCTGAAACTTTTATAATGGAACATTTTAAGTTTTTGGATCAATCCATGTCTGACAAAAAAATTATAATGCATTGGAATGGAAATCATAAGAAAATTAATAAAAGCATATATCTGAAAGAAAATGGAAAATTGAATCACCTCCTTTTACTATTTTTCGCTGAAGAGGCAGCAAATACTTTTAAAATCTAATTCACAGCAATTTCAAGACTTGCAGGCTAAAAGAAAGGAATTACTTCCACGAAAAGATTTCAAATGTTATGAGGACCAAATGAGTAAAAAAGCCATCTAACAAGGGAGGAATAATTTTGCTTAAAGAGTTTTACATTTTTATAATAAAGAAAAGAATCTGCACTTAATTAAAGTATGTCATTTCGCTCATATCGAGGGAATATTATTAAAATTTATATTGTAGAAATTATACTTAATTTTTATTATCATTATGTAAGGTATTATTTCATTATAATTAATTCGCCTGCTATGTCTTTTCTAATTTTGATTTTTCAGTCTTTCGAAAAATGAAAAGATGCGCGTATAACGAATAGAGGAGGAAATTTTTTCCATACGTTTATTTCAAATGAAAACTTTTATTTTCTGAGCATTTGATCAATTCAACTTATTTTTATTTAGTCGTTTCACATCGCATACTGGTATCTTTTATCTGACTTCTAATTACTTTTTGAGCAAGGTAAAAACGTTAATTCAGACAAAAGAAAGAGAAAACTTATATTTTCAAATAACATATTACAGAATAAATAACGGTAATATGTAGAATTATTTTCTATTTAGGATGCGATTTTAAAAAAAACTGAATAATGATACACTTTCCATGAATATTAATTAATATTATCGCATTTCTTTGTCATATTTTTACACTCAATATCGTGACCTTTATTATTTACTTTTTATATGATTTTAAAATATTTTTTTCTGTAAGAAAAGACAATAAACAATTTATAAAAATAATGTTGACATCTGTCACATCAAAGAAAGGCTTTAAAATTTGTTTCCAAAAAGTTGTGATAAACAGTGAAACTTACTTACACCATAAAATTAGCAAATAATTATATTAATAGTTTTCGAATTACGAATATTTTGACTTAAGCAGTGTTCTAGTCATTGATCAATTGCTCCTTTTGTTCCGAATAGATTTATTTTTAACAATTATCATTTAATTTTCCATGCATGCATATAGCAAGTGCTTCTATGTGTTTTGTATTTGTTTTTAGTAAGTTAAATAAGATTATCATTAATGTTCTGTTGGGGTAATGTTCTTTTAGAAGAATAGACCTATGAACCTGTCTGCTGTGAAACCACACAAAACATTTACCTTTAGTGAATATAAGAGAATTTCTTTTTGTGTTTGGTGATCTATAATCCTCATTTCGTCAGTTCTGGGTATTTACAGTTCCATTCAGGTTCTATGGACCTCGTCTCCCTATAAGAATTTCCACTGCAAAGTCTCATCAATTTCCATTCTGGAAAGAAATATGAGAGCGAAAGTCAATCACTTATCGCGGTTGGTGTGACGCAACTCTTGTACATGGCTAATCAAGAACGAATGAAAGTGGTTAATATTTCGTAAGATTTCCTATACCGTACTATAAGGCATATTTAAATTCCAAGCAAGAGCTCGTCTAGTGGTAATATTCAGCTCTGTCGAAATTCGCCATAATAACTTCTTTGATTGTAAGCAGTGGTATGCAGTTTTGTCCAATGCTGGACTAAAAACCATTAACTGACAAAGGACTGTTACCTTTACGCACTTTTTTTTATTTACCTTTCTAAAAGCATGGAGAGTAGCTGACGCGTGGCGGTGAAGGAATTTGAAAAGTAATGTATGCTCGAAGAAGGAAATATTACTGTACATAACTGTAAATAATCATTATGTTTCAAAAAGTAACACATTGCCCAAGAAACTGACTCTGTGCCAAAAGATTTAAAGCGAAATTTGAATAAAGAACTTCTACTGCTGCTGCTTTCCTTGAGAATATATTGTGTTGAATGTTTACTTGAGAATGTATGGGAAATTGCATATAAAGGGACTTTAACAGTGTAAACGTAAATTCTCGCTTGAAAATTGTTGATTTTAATTTTTAACGATTAAACTTTCAATCGTTTAATGTGCTAAATAAAAGATAATTTTATTTCAGTATAGATGTCCATCCTTCCTACAACATTTATTCTTGCAATTATTATATCGCACTACAAAACACTCTAAGCACTTTCAGTTTAATTATCATCACCTTGTGTATATATATATATATATATATATATATATATATATATATATATATATATATTGGTGTGTAGAAGGAGTAATCAGCAACTAAAAATATTTTTCAAATTTATTGTTGATGAATGTTTTCGAAAGCTCCATTCTTTCATCATCGACAGATGCTGGTGGCATAGGTGTAACATACAAAATTAGAAATCCTTCCAAAAATCTTTATGGAGCTTAGCTAATATCCGCTTTGCTTCTGTTTCATCACTAATTTCGATTTATTTAAAAACTTTTCATTCTGAATTTATTTTCTTGAAATTAATTATTTTTATTTTTAAGAAATTTTATTTGTGTTTTAAAAGATTTTTGTTAATTATTAATGTAAATTCGATATATTTATTTGTAGATGCGATAAAGAGAAGCACGGGCTATCTCTTGACACAAACATCGCAAAATTGTGATTCATAAGCCATCGTGTGTTTAAATTAATCAGAGCGATATTTAAAATAAGCTCTAAAAAGCACAAATTTTGATTTTTTCAAAACTATTTAAATCGTTTCAACCTGTAATAAATAGATCTAAATGAAACGGTATTTATATGATTAACACATCGGAAGAACATTTGCCTTCCCCCTCCTTTTTTCTCCAAAAAAATTGGGCGAACATTAATTAGCGAGATTTTATACAAATTTTTATAAACACTACGTGCGAAATAATTTTTACTACCCCCCACCCCTTTCCCTCTGGCTTAAGATTTCCTTTTTACTTAGCTTAATTGTGGAGCGCATTATGTCACGATCTATGAATTTTCTTCACAGATTCTTTGAAGATCATCTTATTTAATCATTTGTTTGTCCCTTATTAAGAAAATGCTCTAAAATACTCTTCTAAAATTTTGATTGTTATTGATATATATTATTTATGTACTTTGTACTCATTAAACATATTTTATGCTTAGTAGCTAGATTATTATGTTAATAAATTCACTCGTCAGGAGTTCGAGTGCTAATTCTATTAAATACCAGTATATAGTAGGGCTGATGAGTATTAAATCTGTAGAGGCTTAAAGTTTCCGCGGTAGAAATTTAGGAGATTTGTGTCCTGTCTCACTCGCAGTCATTGTTACTTCACCATGATTCATAATTACGAGGTCCGTCGCCAATAGCCCTCGTGTTGTTTCTGAGTGCCGAGTTAATTTAAAAAAAAAAAACTATCAATTTATCAATTATGAATTTAAGAAAGACAGAGTGTACGGTAAAACTCCTTTTGGTAACACCAACGTACAAAATTTATTTTCACACCATTCCACATAAAACAAGAATTGGCAGAAAAAAATACTCGGAAACCAGAAGAAAAACTTTCTATCCTAGTGACTTAAGAACAGTTTCCTTTATACTCCAAGACGGGAAAAAAAACTTTTAAACTTCGAGGTAGTAAACCGTTAACCAACATCCTTTGTCCATTTTAATTCTAGAGTCAAAGTCAACATTTTATTTCCCGCCCCCAATTATGTCCATGGTGTATTGTCGTCAGCAACTCATTTACAGCAGAGTTTCTAACAAAATGATTATTTTTTCCCGAAGAAAATATTACGACAACAAAGAAAGGAAACTATGAAGAAAAGGCAAAAAAAAAACAACCTTTTATTGTTAATTAAGTTCTCGAAGCTCGTTAAATCTTTGTAGATATTTTAGAATTTCGAGTTAATGAGAAGGAGAGGTTAAGGTAATAAAGGAGCTACTCCGGTGAGAATTTACAAATACGCAGTTTTACCATCTTTCTAATGGTAGTTTGAAAAATGAAAAATGGGTTAATATATTCTTGTTGACAATTAATTAAGAACAAGATTAAGTGAGAAAATTGTTTCATTCACTTTTCTCAAAAGGGTACATTCTTACATATCGTTATTTCATTAGGAAATCTCAATTTTCAATGGAGCGGGTTTATTGTGTGCAGTCCACTCGGATGACTGTCGATTGGACTTCGGAGTGAAATGATGGAGCCATGTTTCATCCATTGTCACATATCGACGCAAAAACTCGGGTTTATTAGGCTTGATCATCTTCAAACACTGCTCCGGATCATCAACTCGTCGTTGTTTTGGGTCAAAAGTGAGCTCTCTCGGCACCCACTTAGCATAGAGCTTTCTCATACCCAAATATTCGTGAATGATATGATGTAGACGTTCAGTTGATATCT
>BMAW01025702.1:50928-98106 GCA_019974015.1 Nephila pilipes
TATTCCCTGCATATGAAATGACCGTATCAGTAGACAGCTTGGTAAACTTTTCATTTTAAGCAGTGAATAATAGTACGATACTTGGCGGCTTTTATTGATCGAGTTATATTTCTTTAAAAGTGTGGTTAAAGCCCTTTCACTTTGCATATGTATAAATTATTACCTAACCATGAGAAACATTTATTATGGAACCTCGCGACAGTTCTGAATGCGTCTTAAGTTTAAAATATTCAAGTCCATTCAAAAATCCCACTTTTCTAAAGCCTTCCTGATAGCATTAAGAATCTTTGTGAAACAAGGAACTAAATTATTCTTCTGACATTTATTCTAATGGTACATTGTATTCATCGATTTCCACAGTTTCTATTTTGAGAAAGAAGCCGCAGTCAGTTCTCGCGAAGATCCTTAGGTGTTTATAAATTGAAGAGAGATTAGAATAAAATTGTGTCATTCAATAAATGTTTCTTTAAAACGTAAATACCTACTTAATTTCTATTTCATTAGTGTAAGATATAGATTTCTTTATAAGCACTCTAGCATTGCAGAAGACGTAATTAAAGATTAATACCACAAAAGGCATTTATTTTGTATTATTCACGATCAGGAAGTTTTGTGATTATGAAGATTATTGAAAGCAGTATCGCAATAAAATAAGATTAAAGTGTTCAATTTATTTCAGAATTATTGCATATCAAGAGTAAAGAAATTAGAGCTTTTAAATAAGACAATAAATTTGAATTATAATTTTATCATCTTAATTATATAAAAGAACGATAAACATAAAAATAGATGCAGAATAAATGCGAAAAATTACAGCAGGTTTGCCTCGAAGCAAACAAATCCTCTCCACCACTTCGTTAAACAGTTTTTTCGGAATTCTGGATATTGTGGTACGGAGACAAATGACCTTTCTAGTTATTTTTATGTAGCTTAATATCATATACGTCAGGAAAAAAAAACCTTGAAATTATCGGAACATAACTATAACCAAAATCAGACATTTTCCGGTTAAAATATTGTAGATCCCGTAAAATATTGTATTGTCCAGAAAATAAGAATATGGGTTCGTAAGATCTTCTCCTCATAAAAACGAGCCATATTTATTCCCCATACTCATTACTACTGCAGTGAGGAAATGTGTCTGACAATAATGGGAGAGGAATTATGAGCAGAGGACTTCCATACCGCGAACGCGTACCTTCAAAAAGAAACTTCATACAATACATCAGCAGTATAGAGCATTCATTCCACATCGTTCTAGGCTGGTCTCACAGTACAAGAAATTTTATCTATCGCGTTCAAGTATTGAAGTCATACGTGAGTGTGTTGCATGTGAATCTAAAACCAGTTCGTTTTTCCACAAAGATTAAGGATATTGTTCGAGGGCGTACAAACGTACATGCTCATGAACAGTGGACCAGATTGCTGGTGGTGTCAGCTATTCCTACTTGGTGCGTAATTCTTCGATAATCTGTAATGACTCTCAAGATGATCAGTCTGGTACAGTATGTGAGAGTGCCAGCCAAGAGTCTATTGTCATAGACTGGTGTGATAAGCGTTATGTAAGCGTTACTGTGATTTCCAATTCCAATCATAGGTAAGCTTGCGATTATTATCAGCAGAGTAAGTCAAAGTACATAAACATTCTTTATATTCTGTATATTTTTGGGACCTATGATTACTTCCTTATTAACAGATCTTTGATTACGAAGCAATTTTATTATATCTCCAGTAATTTGGATAGCTTAGGGATTATTTTTTCATCTGCATACTTTTCATAGTTTACGGAGTATAACGAATACTAAAATCCACGATGCATAATTTATTATGGTATTTTAGGTATTTACTATTATATTAAGAAATTTCTGTTGAATGATCTTTTGAATAATAATTTTTGCAATATGTTTCTGTTTTACAGAACTTTTCTTTTTAAATTACCAGCATATCATAAACGTAAATGTATAAGCTGTGCTATTTAAAAATATTTAATGAAGTAAAATAATAACCTCGTTATTATTTCTAAATTATTTTTAAAATATCGATAAATTGTTACACATATATAAAAATTATATTGCTCGTTTATTAATCAAATATGTATCTGAAAAAATGTCAATATTCTGTAAGCATTACTAAATAAAATGTTAATTAAACATAGTGTGGAAAAACCCATTGAAAAATACTTCTATATTTTGTGATTTTCAGGATTTTCTTATTTCTTACATATTCAGTAACCCTAAAATTTCCGTTACATTTAAGTTCGTTAAGTATGAACTAAAATAAATTCGAAAAATATTTTCAAATACTTAATTTATAAGCCATTAAACGTACATTCGATAATTTATTCATACTCCTATTTTCCTTAAATGGTTGGTTCACCCCATCGGGATTCGTTTCCATTCTTCTCATTATTTTCAATTCATGATTTTTTTTAAACGGGTAACATAACTCGCCAAGTTTAAGTTTCTGCTTTAAGACTTTTAAAATAAAAGATTAAAATTATGGATTGAAGTATAAAAAGAATACTCATATGTACTTATTCATTATTTTGCTCACACACGTGAAAACGAATGTACAAATTTTCTAAATCAGATAGATGCAAAATTTCAAAATTTAAAGTTTGATTTTTTAAGAGTGTTTCCGAATCATAAGCTAAAAATGCTGTGCAACGAAGTACCTTATGCGATTTAATTCAATAGATACATTTTGAAATAACTTTGCAAATAAACTTATACCAATTAAATTTTAATTAAACATAAAAAAATAATTTCTAGAACTTTCATGGAAGTAACATTTTCCTTTGAATACGTATCCAAAATTGTATTTAAAACATATTGAATATTTTTACATACTGAATGAAATATAAAGAGGATTGAAAGAGAAATAAAATAATCGACAAAAAGCCAAATTTATTTACTCGCGAAATTTTTTTAATTTATTTATTATTCCTAAAAATATTTTTTGTTCGTTTAACTTGGTTCAAATCCTTAGTATAATAAAATTACGAAACTTCCTAACACATTCAGATTTCAATAATTTAAAGATTTTGGAAAGTTTAAGAAAAATAAATATTGCGCCGCTTGAAAGGAGTTTTAAGATTGATGTAAACTCCAAGAAAAGACACTGACTTTAAGTTACTAAGTATTTAATTATATTATTTGTACATATAATTCTAGATCAGTTTTGTGACAGGAGTAAGGTGACCAGGACTGTCCCGATATTTAACAATTTATCCCGCTGGGTTTTCAGAAAGTCCCGATTCTTAGAAAGAAAGCACGACAAGCTAGGAAAAGACGGGTGAACGGGAAGGGAAAAAACGGTTTTGTTTTCCATGTAGCTATTTCACCATGATATGAGCTTTATATTATTTTTGTAAATTTTATAAAGTTAAACCTTAATAATAAAAATAATTGTTGAGAGCTGATTATCAGGAACTGCTCATCAAAGTTCGCCTTGATCAGTAGCTAGAATACGACCACCATTGTTTGGATTTAATGAACAGTGGCATTTTTCGGCATTGGCAGCGACGAAAACATGTTGTAGCTGTAAAATGAAAAGAGAACACTTTGTACACTTCCATAGATTTTATGGCGACATGTTTCACTAACAATTTAGCATCATTCGGAACATTGTTGTAAAGGAATTGCATCTTGTACAAAAATTGGAAACGGAGGGGAATTTTATAAAGGGGAAGAGTCAGGGTGTATAGAGTTTGTTGGTTGCCCACGAAGTAACCCCTTCACACATTGAATTTTGTAACTGTCTCTCATACAATGCGCATCATACAGCGTGCTGAAGCTAGTTAAACAAGTGGTGTCAACACAAATCAGCTATTTAGGTGATTTAGGTAAATAATTTATTTAGGTACCAAATTTTTAATCAAGAGCCCCCCCCCCGGTCAAAGATGTCCAGCTTTTCGATTATTAAAATCTGGTCACCTTAGACAGGAGGTATCGGAGGCAACCGTCTCATCTGGAATCGATTCAGGGACAGCTGAGTTCTTACTGAAGAAAAACCTCGATTTGTCTCTCTTATGCGAATTTTTCTTATCTCATCAATGCCACGCCAAAATACATTAAATTTCTGAAACTATTAAATGACGGAAAACGTATGTAACTATGGATGTCAAGATTCGCAGTACCCACAACTATTGATGACATCTATAACATCAAAATTACGAATATTTAAGGTGAAGAGAATGGCTAGAGCATGCTGAAGTCACCAGATAGGCCATTAGACATAAAAAGGCCTAATTAGGAGAGAAAAATTGAATATTGAATACAGGAATTGAGTTGCTGCAATGAGTAAACTGCAGTATAATATTTTATTCTATATGTCAAGAAATAATAAAACTTTTTTTTTTAAATTTATAATTAACTGGTTTTTGATAGTAAGAATTCTCTCTTAAAAACCCAAAAGGAGACACATTTCTCTGAAAAAGATCAGGTACCGAAAACAATTTTATTACCTTATTTTCATTGTGTGGCCTGTATAAACATGTGTACAAAAGTTATAGCTCTAGCTACATTTTGTTAGTTAGTTAAATTTTCTTTACCGGTGTGGCAAGTCATTTCTGTGACCATTAACACATTAAAAACTAATTTTTTTTCCTTAATTTTTTATATATCACTAAGATTATGTATTTAAAAAGGCAAGATCTTTTCTTAATCAATGTAAAGTTTTGAAATTTTTATTGATGCTTTGCATAACATTTTTTTTTTTTGCAGTTGCGTGAAACATGGAACAAGGATTCAGATAAATAGTTACTTTTTAAAAATGCACAAAAATAGATGTAACTGCTTTTTTACTGTTTTTCTTAGAGTCTAATAGGAAAAAAGTTACAGAACTATAAATAACACTAGTGCAACCAAACCCCCGCAAATAAATGAGATAATCTCTTTTAAGAAATTGAGGTGCAAAATTGTTTAAAATATTAAAATTAGATGAAGTAGTAGGAATTCAAAAATATTGAAATATTCTGAAAAAAAATTAAAATTCCGAAATAAATGTTTATATGAACTGAAAATTTTTTTTCTCCAGAAATGCATACTAAATGCGTGAAGAAATATTATGGATATAAACTTTTCTATAATATGTCTAATTTAAAATAATTGCTTTCAAAACACTGTAACTCCCCAAATTAAAGAAGCATTTTCATTAACTACGAGGCTTAAGGAAGCTGTAAAAACTTTGACATTACAGCACAAATTATGTTTAAATTACCAACAAGCATTTATTTATAAACTTTAGCAAGTTTCTATCCTTTTTTTTTAATTTTTAAATTATATCCTTCCACATTAAAACACACTAAAGTATACACATATTAGTATCAAATGTAGAAATATTGCCCTCTTTTAATTTTATATCGAGTAGAAAAAATTAATTGAAATTTTTCAACTTGGAAAGCCTTACAATAACAACAACTTCAGGATATTTTCAGATGCTTTATTAAAAATAAATAATTTTTTAAATAATAAAAGGCAACATTACGAATTTACGTAAGTACATGTGGAATTCTTTTCAAAGTTAAAAAAATAGTTACGATGAAATAATGAAATGTGAAATTTAAAATTTATAGCAAATAGTAATTAATTTACTTATTCATCAAAGTTGTTACTACAATTCTATGATATTTAATTTTAGTTTTTCCTCCTTAAAAATACAAATGTAATATGCTGATTATATAGATATCCATTGCCCTTGCATAAACTCTACCTTCTACTTTTTTTGCAAGTGGCAGGTGGCTGCGGGAAATGTGTAATTGTATAGGTATAAAGGAAATTAGAGAATAAGTGAAATAAAGAATTGTCAAGGACATTAAAACACACAAGACCTTAATTCGTTTCCTACCTCTTGCATTTCAAAGCAGTCAAAGTGCCGATAAAACCTTTTTAATTTGATCGTATTCTAAGAAAAAGAGAATTAACCAGACACAATTCTTTCAATTTCATTAAATCATCGATAAAAGGCTCCTGGTTTGATTAATAAAAAGATTCTACCCACCTGCAGCTCATCAATCGAAAAGGGCTGCTAATTAGCGTCTGCCGACTAGAATCTTTTGAGAAGAGGCTTACTCAAAATGTCTGAAAAGAAAATATTCGATATAAAATTTCTGAGATGGAAAAAAAAAACATTTTCAAACAATTTCTCGCTATCTCTGATTTCCAAGAAACCAAACCAGACTTTTCTACTTTCCCCATTTGTGTATTATCACCTTATGAAATGTACTTGATATGATCATAGAGTAAAAGAAATTTATGTTGCTAGAATTATCGAGTATTTTCGGGGGCAGTGAATCATCGTGTCTGTCTTATAATCCTTCAATTACAATTTCTGCCAGGTGACCAGCTATGCTGGCTTTCGAAGCAACATTTCAGACAGGAATATATGAAAGAGCTGTTTGTTGAATTTGCCAGGTGATATTGTATAAATTTCTCAAATAGCTCTATTTCAACAATTTTTCCCCAATAATGTTATTGCAAATAAAACTTAAAAAACTTAGTTCAATTAGTTTTATATTTTTAAAAATAAAATGTAAAGCTTTTTTAAAAAATTTAAAAAAGAAGAAATACATCAAGGAGGGCCTACTAGTAAACATCTGGCTGATATTTATTCGCATGTTTACGAAATTAATTTTATTGATTATAATAATTTTACTATGATTTAATGTATAGATGATCTCAAGTTTTTCAAACAAATAATAATAAAGCAATCAAACTTTCTTACCTTTATAACTTGCTTATTTAAAATTATTGCAAACTAATGACGATGTTCTTATATCTCAATATTAAGATACTTATTTAAAAATTGAAGATAATAAATTGTATAATAATATTCATAACATAGAGAGATATATATATAATTATGTGCGTGTGTATGTGTCTGTGTGTATATGTATGTATGTATCTATATATATATATATATATATATATATAAGCGAAATACCACTGAATGACTCATCACAAGATCTCTAAGACTATACAACCGATTGACTTGAAATTTAGCAAAGTTACTCAGTTTGCGAGGTAGAAGCTCACTAAGAATGGATTTTACTGAAGTCTTATCCAAAATGTAATTTTCATCCGTTAATCTACTCTTATCCAGCGGTTATGTAATTTTTGACAACTTAATCGCCAAAAATGGATTGACCGACGCCAAACGGAATATATTTTTTATATGTATACTGTGTATTGTCACCAATTAAGTTTACTTGGTGAGATTTGCGCGTTCAAAATGGAAAAATACCAAATAATTTAAAATTGAAGCGCTGAGGAAGGATTGGCAAGATTTTCGAGAAGAAGCTCTTTCTGCAAAATATTGTGCATGTCGAAATTAGGAAACGTGCAGATTTAGCTTTAGAAATAAATGAGTTTGGAATCCCACGGTTGGTGAAAGTGTAGTTTAGCTCCAAAATTTAGCGGGATTTTGAAAAATACTAAAATGGCGACATTCAAGACAATCCGCTGAGTAGGATGTATTGTAGGTTTGTCATATAATGTAAATGTTGAGCCCCGAAATTCCTACATTTAGTGATTTATCACCAAATATCTTCCACCAACAAGTCGAAGCATTTCAATGACCTTGCATTGTGAAATTTGAAAAGATATGCTATGGTAACCCCAGCTGATTTCCACCTGCTTTGCTGAGCAAACGATAATTTTTTATTGTTTTGGAACCTAGATGTAAGTTTTAAATTTATGAGAAAAGTATTTATTATTAATAAAGATTGATACATTACATTTGTAAATCTAAACGTAATCTAGATTACAAATATTAAGAAAAACATATTGAAGTTGGCTTTTAAGAAGTGAATAATAACGGAATGTTATTCATGTCATTGATATAAAAAAATAAATAGCTGTCAAAATATTTATTTTGATATACATAGAAAATTTATACATTGGTTCTTTATGTTCAGAGGTGACATAAATTAAATTTATTAAGGTTATAATTTATTATTTTACTATTAAATTTGAATACTTGATAATTTTATTTTATTTTTGCAGTTATAACTTTTTATTTAAATATTTTGAAACTGTTATTTTGTGTTCATTGAAAGGTGTGACGGGTGACTTTTAACTAAAAATTTTCACATACAAATTGACTTTTCTTATATATTTTTCAGTTATAATTTTTACTAATGGAGTTTGAATAAATTTTGATAGATGGAATACCTACTCCTTTCAAAGTTTTTAAAATTCTTAGCGACGGAGCATGTTTATTTTCCTCTCTGTCTTTGCTGGTGTTCGGTGACATATCGATGGTGTATAAAATGAGAAATATTATTGTTTCTCACATGTTTTGTTAGATATAAACAAATAACACAAGCTGCTAAAAATATACTCAAAGTCATCCTGAAGTACAAAGAGAAGCTGCTTCAAAATATACTAAAAGCCATCCTGAAAAACATAGAGCAGCTGTAAGAAAATACTTTTCTAATAACCCCCATGTGAATCAGGCAGCTGTAATTAAATACAATGAAAAAATGTCAAAAGTTAAATTACCGCCATGGACTTCTAAAACTTTGTCTGGTTTTAAATATATATATATATAAAACAGATATTGTCTATTCAAATGATAAAATTGTCAGTATTGGAAAACGTTTGCCCTGTTTGTGGTGCCATGCTTTAAAAGGGATAGAAGAACCTCCAGGAATGTGCTGCTGTGGTGGTCAAGTTCATCATCGTGTTATTAGATTCTACCCCGAACCTTTGAATAGTCTTCTTAACCATAAAGATCAGCTTTCAGAACATTTTCTTTCTACAATCCGCAATTCCTACAATCAAGTAACGAGGACGATACTTGAGTTGGCACCACTCTCTTAAATTCAGGTAATGAAATATGTCCTGTCAAATTACTGTTGATGTTTTTGCAGGGAAAAAATATATAAAATATTTGAAATTTCAAATAGTGCAACTTAATGATACGCCAAAAATACATTCCATTTCAATTATGATAATACTTTAAGCATCAGAAAGTTCTTTACCTTGATGTACGAATATTTAAAACAGGTTAACTTTTTTATGAGTGTAACCGCATAGAATACTCAAGTTGTGATGATTCATCATCAGTTATAATCATTGACCTGAAATTTAATTCGCATGCAACCATATTGAGATCGTTCACCTGTTATCAAACACTGAAAGTGACGTATCGTAATAATTGAATAATAATTACAGACCTCAATGCAAATTACTCCACTTGTTGATGAAATCCGATACTCTCGCGTCAATGCCGGTCCTGGAATATGTTTAGATTAATTGAAAGGGAAATTTTGCGAGCCAATGGAGCAGTAAGCATCCCGTTTAATTCATTAAGTCACTAATTCTGTATTTCTTATATTCAGGTAATTACCATGTATGTGACTGGATTATTGCATACAGAATTTTCAAACTTCTCAAGACGTTCTTCGGAAGTTAGTTATCACCTTACTTCTTCCTTGCCTTAGTATCAATTTTAATTATGTCTCTTTGATTGGTAGTTAATGTTGTTTCAATAAGTGGATCTTGTTCAAAGATTTTCGTGAAAAGTGAAAAAATGTTTAAAAATCAAACA
Source organism: Nephila pilipes (assembly GCA_019974015.1). Taxonomy (NCBI): domain Eukaryota; kingdom Metazoa; phylum Arthropoda; class Arachnida; order Araneae; family Nephilidae; genus Nephila; species Nephila pilipes. Next base: position 60,481 of record BMAW01025702.1, read on the forward strand.
GTAATCAAATATTAAATCGCAAATTTGAAACATATAAAATTAATAATTACATTTAGGTTCGCATACTTTTTATCTGCTCTAATGTGATTCTGTCTCCATTGACAATAATGTTGCTACCTTCGAGCCGTGGTTTCGAATCCTGGTGCTACTAAAGACCATCCTTGTAGCAGAGCTGATGCACGTTATATCTTTTTACATTCCACGTTCTCCCGAAGGTGTGGTGGGGAAGATTGGAAACGAAGTAACTGCTCAGGTCATGTCCTCGTCACTTGACCGACGCTCAAAATTACGAAGTTCGTAGTTAACTGTCCTTTGTTGCTTCTGAGCGCCACGTTAATAAACAATCTATTAATGTCTCCACTCGTGACTTTTTTTTTCATTTGGTGTGTCTGGAAAGTATATACTGGTTTGGTAACCTATGTAGACTAAGTCTTTATTTCGCTTAAAATTATTTGGATCCTAAGCTAAAACTTATCTCCACTATCGAAATCAATTTGTAAAAACAGTTAGTTAATCATATTAATAAGTTAATATATTAATTTTTTTTATCATTGTGGCCATAAAACTAGCTATGAATTAACGTATTGAAATATATCAATCTCCTGAAACTGAATAATTTTTATTATTAAAATATATCACTTTCTTTGAAAAACCATAAAGCATTACATAAAGTAAGTTTCATTTCCTTTTAAGTTCTGCTCCCTTATCGTATAAAGTTTGCATGAGTAGTAATTTTTTCCATCATGTAACGTTAATACAGGTAAGTTAATGAAGAAAGAAAGCATTATTTCCACTAGTCAATATTCGAGAAAATGCTCTTTCAGCTACAAATATCAACAAATTTAATAGCAGAAATCGCTTGTCGAATATAAATGTAGAAATTTGTTTTACGTTTGACTTCTCTAGAAAAGACAGAAAAATTAAAATATTCATAAATGTCTGATGTCAAATATTAAGAAAAATTTTTTATTTAAGTTAAATTAATTTCTTTTTCTTAACAACATATGATAAATAAGAAGATCGCAAATAATTGCTTATTTTTTATTTTTAATGACCCATATTTAAATCAGCATTAATCCATGATATCCTTGAATTAAATAAGTTACATATCTGCATGAAGTTGTAGTCCAAAATGTAAAGCTATTAGTTGCAAAATTGTCCATCTGAGAGATGTTCTAATACAAACCTTTCCCCCTTTGTCCCATTAATAACTGTCTGCAGATAAATTGAAAACCTTTTCTTGGATAGATCCCACTTAAGCAATACAAGAAAGCAATAAAAACGCTAGATACAATAATAAAGAAATACAACAGTTACCATATGGAATTCGCGAGTTTTTTTCAAGTTTTTTTTATAGATTTTCTTTCATTGAAGGCACGGCTCCTTTATTTTTACATGAAGACTAAATGTGTAGCTACTTTCTAGTTTTTTGTCATCTATCCACATAACTATGCCTGTAAGAAATTATCTCTTATATTAGTTCTTATAATATTTTCGTTCAAATTTAAATAAACATCAACGAGCTTCAAAGGAAAAATGTGCATATGTGTTGAACAATAAAGGGAAGGAATAATTTTATATTCAAAAAAAGTTTACTTACATTCAAATACTATATCACTTGATTTAAGCAGATTAGTTAATATCGATTTTTTTTTTCTTTTTCTTTCCTTTACAAGCAGTACTTTTCAACTTAATTTGAAATTAATACACGTGTTTTTCATTTCAAAATTTATGTTCAGCCTTTAAAAAGGCTACATATTCTTAAAAAAATAATGAAATGGGAAAAAAAACTGTAAAGGAAAATTGAGAATAAAATTAAAGAATTTCAAATTTATCAAAAATAATTTGAATGGAATGAACGACAATGTAAGAAAGGTTTTAATAAAATTTTAAGAAAGGTTGTAATAAAATAATGCTAAAATAAAATTTTAAAGAAAAATTTGTATTGACATTTTTTTATATTAAAGTGCATAAAAATAGTTCATTTTCTTCCTTAAATCTAGGATTTATAAAAAATGAATAAAACTATTAATATTATCCAAAGATCTTTTAAGAACAGGCTTATCTAAGAGTCATTTAACAAACATTTACTAAGGAAGCTTAAGTATTTGAAGAATAATTGTAACAGATGATAGTTAAAAATGAATATTTTGTTCAGTAATGCAACAATTTTTCAAATTTAACTCCTGTAAATTAATTGTATTTCTATAATATCATTATTTTCAAACTTTTCAGGGAAATAATTCAGAAAAAATGTTATTGAACTGTTAGTCAAACAATTCTGATTTTTTTCTGTGAAATAGAACACATGAATAAAAATACGAAATTCTTTATGACTTTTTTTCAAAACATATATATATTGCTCCTATTCCTCTACATACTGTTTTCTAACAGTTTCTCAAGTTTTATTTTGTAAAAGACCTTCATTTTGAAATGTTCTGCGTATTGAGCATTTTATTTCTTTTAATGAAAATTCTTCCTTGCAGAATACAAAAATATATAATAAAATAAAATAAACATAAAAACTATTTTGATTAATATTTGTTCATACATGTCGAAAAACTATGAATTAAATCAACCATTAATTTAAATAGCTCTACAGATTTGATTAGTTCGTATAATACAATTCATACAAAATACAATGCATTAAGTTCAATACAATCCAAGTTTTTCAGACTGTATCATCAATATCCCATACATCCTGTCAACATTACTGAACATTAATCTTAACAAAACACATACTTTTTCTCTTTACATTTCAGACACATTTCTAGTGTTTGAGAACCTTACTATAGTCCAAATAACAAATACGTTTTATTCGAATAGCATATATTAACATTTGCAATGATTGGATGAATAGACGGGTAAAATAAAATCAAATTTAATTCATGAAAAGTATATAGGTAGCTACAATGTATATGTGCAAACGTATTCCATTTATTTACCATACCAGTTTCTTTATGTAAGACATGTAAATCTATTTTGTTAAATGTATGGGAAAATGCTTTAGTCTTCGTAATTCTTACGTTTCATTCACTTTAAGCGAAACTCCAGAAGCATATAATAAGTCGAAAGCTTTAAGTCAAAATTTAGCACGCATATTTCCTCTTTCTTTTATATATCATTTCGTAGATGTAAGGATCTTCTATCATTGTATACTAAAAGTCTATTGATTTATGATAAACCTCATTTATTTTTAAGGATATTTATTTTGTTTAGTTATGCATAACTTGTGATGTTATCAGCAGACATAAATATTCCAAAATTCTTACTATAGTAATATGTTTCACATTTATTATCCTTTATTGTTTTTCTTCAGAAATTCGAATATTTCCCTTCTCCAATTTTTTTAGTATTTTTTACAAAGTAATATGATTTTATAGCTAAGGAGTTTATTCTCTACGTAAACTGAATCTTGACATCAAATTATGTTACTCTTATAAAAATATATAAAAATCTTAAAAAAATTGTACACAAAATATATAAAAATTGTCTGCTGCTATTTAAAAAGTCCCATTTATAATCGATACCCCTCTGGATTTTTTTATTATAGTACAATGTAGGTGTACTAGAAATCAGTTTTTGTTACTATTCTTAGGAATACCTCATAAAGTAATTTAAATAAATATTTAAAAAAATTCATGAATCCCTGAAACATGTGACAAATTAATTTTTTTTTTTTTTTTTGAAAATAATTAATCTTTTTAAACAAAATATTTTCTTTTCAATTGCTATCTTTCATACAAGTTTAATGTAATTACTTTGTGATCGATGTGTTTGCTATTTTATTTCACGTTAATATATTAATAATTATTTCTTAAAATTAATCTTATATTTTCAATTATAAAAAATACATAATTGAACATTAGAAAGTAGTAATTGGTAGCTTAGGATCTCTTAAAAAGGATTTCTGGGCTAATGAAAATAATTAAATCTAATTTTTTTAGTTTATTGATTTCATGACATAAAACATCTAAAATTTTTGTAAGTCAGAATTTCCTTTTTTATAGCTGCATTTAATAATTCATATTTTTATCACACATATTTTCAATTTTTTTTTTAATTTTTAAAATTTAAAAACAGCTCTATATAGAATAATGTAACAATTTCTGAAAAATACATTGATTAGAAATTTTATTTTGTAAAATGTTTTAAAGGAGATTTTCTTTCTCTACCTCATGTGTTGCTACTGACAAAAACTGCAGTAAAACGCATCTAACAGGGCCGGAAGTAAGTTTCTTTCTGAATCCGTTGTTAAAAATAAAGTTCAAACGTGCCTGATAAATTGCTTGAAAGCCCTGAAGATGAACAATCATAAAACTCCCTCCAGCATAGCCTCCAGCTTAAATCGCCTCCATTCCAAACTCACCAAGGTGAACATAATCAACCACAGTTACACCAAAAAAATAATTTTCATTTAATATTTTATTTTTAAACACATATACCTTCAGGAACCTTTCGGAGATATGTATGAAATTGGAAACTTAAGTCTTTTTGTATCATAGGAAGTAAGAGAAAGTGAAACATCCACAACTGTATAGGGTAAGATAGGCAAGATATATAAAAAATTTATAAACTATGAAATTGCCTTTTTTGGAATTAATTAACTATGTTAACAAATTGACCAATTAAATTATCTTCATGAATTAATGTCATCTGTTTATTTAACAGTGACACAACTTTTGTCTATCTTTAACGAGAATTAATGATGTAAAAAATTTATTTTAAATTTTTTTTATAAAACTGTACTTAGGGAAATAAGTATTCCACAAACAGTAAGTTTAGCTCTTCCTCTTGAAGATTTAAATTATGTAGTTCCTTAGACCTTCAGAGATTGAGACTACTTTAACTAAGTTTGCAGGTCTTGGCAACGTGATTCTTCACTTTCGTTTGCAACTACGTCTACTCTTATGAGCAGCTGAAGAAAAAACTAACCGAAGGGATAGCGAAGTTTTTATGTATTTCTCAAATATTATTAATTTCTGACTTCATTAACAAGTATGGAGGAATATTTATTTTAATATTCAGCTCAAGCCTGTATAAATCAATAAATTATTCCTAAGTAAAATATGCATCAATTTTGTTTTCTGTATTTAAGCATTTAACGTTGCAACGCTATTCGTAATTAAGTGAAAAGTTTCATATTTATTGAACGTTTCGCACAGTTCAGGACTCAATATTTGATTTACTTCCATATGCCTATTATATTCACGTGAATTTAAATCAATAAAGGGGTTTTTAACGTGAAAATTCCTCCAAGTTTTTATATGTTACTTTCTAGCATTAAAATGAAGACAATGTTAAATTATTGTAATTCGAAGAGAATTTTTGCACTTTTCATTTAAAAATACGAGTTAAACATTAATAATTTTTATTTACGGGCCATTGAAAAGCATTTATTTTATGTTTAACAAACCATCGCAATGATATTCCTCTCTAAGCTGAGTATTACCATTTTACTCATATCAGATATCGCCTATGAATAAAACTGTTTTTGAAACTAACACAGATAGGTTTTTTTTTCTTTGAAATATTAGTCATGTTTAGGTTATACAGTTTCTAATGCGTCTCAAATATTTTTCATCTCATTAATCAAAATGCATACAAAAACATTGTTGTAATATTAGACATAGAGGGATTTTTTATTATTATTATTGAAGCTTCGTTGTAAACAGCAATCAATCATTACAGTCAGCACGCGTTACCCTGCGAAATAAAACTGAAAATAGAAATTGTAACGTAAATGTGCACAAATAATTTATTATTGGCGTAGTACCTAGTTTTCCTCGATCCGAAATAATTTGTTGTGGATTTTTAAGAATTTTATATTCGGATGTAACCAATTATTGTGCCGATACATTTCTTTCAAAATGTAATCAGTCGTTAGAAAATATGCAGTCTAAAGCAGATATTTTGAATACAATAACAGTTTGATGAATTTAATGGTGATAAACTATTTTAAGTTGAAATATCTCTCTGTCTCATTGTTATTTTAATTTAATAACTACTACTTGGTATAATTTTCGTTAAAAACGGCTGAATTGCGAGATATGTTACTTTTTGTCAAATCATATTATTTTTTAAAAATTTGCCAATTATTTTGACTTTGGAAAACAAAACATATTACGGATGGATTTAAAAATACTTGGGAAATTTTTATTAAAATAGTTGTAATATTCATTTCTATAGTATAAATAAACGGAAAAGGCTTTTTAACTACTCTTATATTAATCCAATCAAGCAAAAGAAATTCAAAGAAAACTTATATTAAAAACATCATTTGCTATAAAAAGATAAACATGATAACGATATTCATATTTTCCTTCTGAAGTCAGAATGATCAAACTAATGATTAGATATAATCAAGAGAATCTCAACAGATTTTTAATATCTGTAGTAAAGGTGCATCACATCTATTCATCATCACATCACAAGGTTTATTTTACCTGCCCATCATGCAGTAAAGAAAATTGCAAATGAAGAAGCCAATTGTCGTATAGTTTTCGACGCATTTTCAAATTCTCCAGGTCATCCCTTTTTAAACGACGCTCTTAAAATTAGGCCAAATCTACTTCCAATATCATGGCTAAGTTATTGAGATTTCACCTGTCAAAAATAGCAACATGGAAGTTTATCGACACACGAGCGGCTTAGTGAGAAGGCTGGAGGGAACTCCTGATAGGAATTATCAAGCAATGTCGGCGAAAGGTACTCGGACGAGAACTTTTAGACTAGGAAAGTCTGACCACTGTCCTTGTTGGAATAGAAGCCGCTCTCAACAGTCGACCATTAGTCTACGAAGAGGGAAAAGATGACACCTCTGTAGCCTTAACACCAGCTCTTTTTTTGACAGGACAAAAACTAACGGCCATTCCATCCAGCCCGAATAATGGCACAAGGCTTAAGAGAATCTACAAGATACAGCAGGACTTACTTGATTGTTTTGGGGGGAAATGGTCAAAAGAATTTTTACTTCAACTGCGATCTTTTTATATAGTTCGTAACCAGGACAGTCTAGTTAACATCCGAATCGGCGATATCGTGTTCCTGCAAGAAGACGTCCGACCACGGTACATGTGGAAGAAGGCCAGAGTGATGGACCAACACCAGGGACGTGATGGAAAGATACGATCCTGCTAATTGAGGGTTAATGGTCGAAAGGTAACCCGCCCAGTATCTCTGGTCATCCCCCTCGAGATTGACCTGGGTGGGGAGGATGTAGGAAGCGAGACTATATCAAATATTTCTGTTGCGCCGTTGGCAAAGGCTGTAAATAGTTAGTTATGTTTTGAGAAGAATAAAGTGATGTGTTAATACTTTCAGTCTAATTTAATACTGACGACTCCACTACAAGCATTAAGTCTCGAACCTACGGATCGATGAAAATAATGCCGCCCCCTAGTTAGAAACCATTAGGCTACCGTGGACAAAAGAAACTTAGAGAGAAATGTATAACTCTGAATGGTGATATCGTAGAAAAAAGTTTTAAGAATAATAAATAAAAATAAAGTTTCTAATCTTAGTTACTGTTAATAATAGTTTAAACTTTACGATACCATGAATAATTTTTAAAGTTTTACGATACTGAGGGTTATTTCAATTTAAATCTTTCAGAAAGTATAAACAAATCCACGTTAATAGCAGTAATTTCTAACCTTTATCAAACATGTAAGATTAATTAATATGCAGAATAAATTTTATCTAGATACCTAGGATATTTCTTAGTAAAAATTAAAACTTTACGATACCCCTCGTAGCAACGTTTAATAATTAGTTTCTCCACTCCTGTACAAGATATTGTGACAATATTTTTTTTCACACGCTACTCTATTTTAATAATATGATTAAAATGAAAATTTTACTAAACCAAATTCTGGAACTGAAAATTAAAGATAAAACATACTAAATTCACGAATCTCAAATCATCAAAGTTAAATGGAAATAAATGCTGAAATTATTTAAACAATATTGGAAATTCATGACAGTATTTTAAAAGAGTCTCTTTAAACATGAAAAATAATAGTTCTTCTAGGGAAGATTATTAAATTAATATTTCTCTCTATGGAATAATGTATATAATTACAGACTTTATTCAGAGGAATTAGCCATAATTTCATCAATAAAAATTAATTTAACTAATTAATGTATGTAAAAAATACAATTGGAACATATTTTAGTATAAAACCGTTTAAATAAGTAGCAATATAATCATAAATGTTCAAGTTAAATTTTAAAATAATGTTTTCATAGCTCAACTATTAGTAAAAGTATTTTCTACAATTTGTTAAGTATTTTTTGGTCAGAATATTTAAGCTAACATATTTTTACATTTAAAATGTAAAAATATTTACAATATGTGTGAAAACAGCTTAAGTTACAGCACAATTTAATTTTTATATATAATTAGAATAATAGCACTTTTAAATTCATCTTTCTATGCTGCTAAATAAAGCTTAGTAATGTTCTACAATATTAAATTGTAATCTCTTAAGACATTTGAATTTTATACACTGAACCTTTTTTTTATGCTTTAATTAGTTTACTCTTTTTAATAATTACCGATCTTTATTATTTTTTACTTATGGTTCTAAAATTATTTTTAATTTATTACTGTAAAGTGATTATTTATTTTATAGTTTATTTGATTAATAAAATCATTCTTTAAATAATACCAATTCGAGTTGTGTGATTTATGTGTGAAACGCTAAGAATTTATAAACCATAACAAATTAGATATTTTAATTTACTAATTTTAATGATGGAATGAGGTATAGTATTGCTCTTCATTTTTTATTTAATTTATTTTTATTATTTTTGAACGTAACTTTTATTATAAATATCTATTCAACTACCATCTTGAGTTTCCTATTATCCTTACTTTTCAGAAACTGTTAAATTCGTTTTCTCTGTTGTTCTTACTGTTTCAATTTCGTTCTAAAACTTTTAAATAAAAATTGTGTATTTATTAATATTTTTGTATAAAACATGTAAATAACATTTGAACATCACTCAGTCTTGACAAGAATCTGTGACACGTTAGAAAATCTCTTGATCTGACGTTATTAGTCACCATTCATCATTTCATTGTTATGTCTAATGAAGAATAATTAGATTCATTAAACATTAAAATAGATTTCGAAGATTTATCCGCAGTTTTACGTACGCTATCAACTGTAAAACCGACTCATTGTTAAAACTTAACTAAATGCTTTTTCCTTAAGGATCTATGAAAAAAATCTCAAACAAATTTTAAATCGTAAATAGTTTAAATCGTAAATATAGAGTAATAATAATAATAATATAGCCCATAGCAGACAATAAAATTACCTGCAAATATTTCCCACTTGATGAAAATAAAGGATTTGTTATTTTACTCTCCTACCATATAATAAATACAGAACGTCAATAGGTAATTCTTTTTATATTTACTTAAAGAATATAATTTCACAGAAATTCCTTTTATTCCTGAGATAACTCTATTCTCTTCTCGACTTCAAAGAATAGCTTGGAATCGCCACAGCTATTACGTCACGAATAATTCTTTTGGAGAAAGAATAATCCAGACTCAACAAAGTAAAGTACCTTTAATCAAATCTAAAGAGAGAAAAAAATAAATATCGCGACTTATCACTGAATTGCTGTTTTCGGGGAAGAATTCCTCTTGATCTGATCCCTTTATTTGATCATTTTAGATGCCGTTGAATTAGGTAAGTACCATTTCGGGCTGTGAATCACGTTTGTTCCGAGACACTAAATGAGTCCTTTGTGAGTTTTGCTCTAACTGCATTAATTGCTGAATGTTATGCTGAGTAAATATTTTCCATGGATATTGATTCCTAAACTGCACCTTGCGATCAATTGCAGATCATTGAAGCGATTATAAATAAAAATCTTATTTCAACAATACATAACAAAAACTACTCTATTATTAGAATTGTTGATCTCTGTTACATTATTATTATTTATAATTATAAAAGAATGATAAGCTTGTAGCGTCTACCTTCCATTATTAAATTCCACAAACTTAATCTCAAATTAAATACTACATAAGCTCATAAATCCAATCGAAGAGATGTTAGAAAAAAGACAAATCACAGAATATGTATGAACTATCTTCACAAAATACGTATGATCACTTTTTCTCGGATCCTTCTTTACTCACTTTGATCCTATATCATAAGTAAACCAAAAAAGTCTTAGCTTATCTATTCATTCGCAACAAACTAGATACTTCTTGCATACAGTAGATCTGACTTCTATTATTCTAACTAGAAATCACTTATAACCACTTTTACTACAACGATTAGTTGCAATAATTCACTCCAATTTACAAACATCTATTAGCTTTTCGATATCATCAGAATCACTTTTTTTCCAATTCTATTTTATTTATACGTCAATATAATTAATTCAATTCATTACACTTCTTATCCTCATTTAATTTACCTAACAGATTTTCATTTGGTTTGTAAGGAATTGTAATGCTATTTAATTAAAATTACAAACAGTCCCGAACAGAAACCTGTTAATAGCCCATAGCCACGATTTTTGTAGAAATTTTGCTTGAGAAATATATTAAGTAATTTATATATAGCTATGGTTTTTGCTCATAAATTTGTTTCAATTTGGAATATTTAACGAAATTCTTTAAAAACTGTATCACTATTTGATGATGTGTTGTGCTAAAATGTAAAATTCGAATTTCTTTAATTACTCGAATTAAAAAAAATCAATAACCTATATTAATTTTGAATAAAAATCTAAATATACATTTTAACAAAAACTTCCAATAAAATGCAATAACAAGGTAATACCAAAATTGCTGAAAGGGCCTTCAGTAGGTCTTTGTACCGATTCTTTGCACTTAACTGTGAAGAATTAGTTTCATTTTTTTGATTCAATAGATAATACACAGCTATAAATATTTGAATTATTTATTATTAAAATAAAATTAAAGTTTTTACATGTGAAAACTTTATTATCTATTGCTAAAGAAGGATAGAGACTTTTAAATTTTGGAAAATGCTATTATGTTTCTTCCCAATTCAGAAACGTGTCCGTTATGCCATTGAAACTCGAATCTAAGAAAGGACAGATTGAACGATTATTTTTAAAATTGAATAAATATAATTGCTATTATTAGAATTTCAGTTATTCAAATTTATTAATGCAACTACGAATTGCAAATGGTGATTTCTCGACGGACACTGGAATATAATTTGGAAAATGAAATACCTGATTATTCCTAGGTCATGTTTCAGTTCATTTTATTACGTCAGCATACAATTATGTTATACTCCATTATTCAAACATTCATACGTACCTTTTTATCTTGCTTTATGAGAAATGGTAAATCATAAAAATCTTTTTATTTATGCTTAATTTCTTTAAAATATTGAACTATAAAAATATTTAACGTATGTTACGACTATTAATGGAACACATTCACCTTATTTAGTCTTATGTGAAATATCAATAACAACAACATTTATTTTTTTTATTTATATGATTTTATAATGTTTAAAAGGAAAGATTTAACTGAAATAAGTTTGCAACTTCTGTTAAACCATATTGGTGGACTTATCTGATGTCTTCTTTACTTTCATTTAATTTGCTTTAATAATTTATACTTCTGGACTTAACTGGTTTTCGCACCTTACCCTTCAATTTTGTCTCTTTTCGAAAATAAATTTAACATCTCTAATACTTCTTATAACCCTCTATTTATAAGAACCTTAAATTAATTCAGAAAAAAGGAAATAAATTATAATTTTATTTGTTTTAGTAAGTGATTTTAACTCCAGAAAGGAAACAATTATATAAAGAAAATATAATAAAATACTTGAACAAATAATAGTTTATAACCTGAAGTTACATGGTTAAAGATGTTTGATCGCTTAAAAGTATATTTCATTTAAGTAACGCTTCTTTCATTCATGTATGATGAACTCCATAACTATCTTAACTCTAATTCAATGATTATATGGGTATATTTAAAAGAAATACAAGTTTGAAATTTCTCAATCAAGTTACATGGACTTCTTGAATTTATAATCATTTATAATCAATTATTTCAGTCTGATTTGTATATAACGTAACGTAATTCTATAATTATTATTGAGAATTCTGAAAATGACGTATTTTAAATAATAAAGGATTATAAGAACCTGGGTAAGGATGCGCAGTTAGTTGATCAGCCAAAAAAATTTCCTTCTTTACTTTTCTCTACAACTGAACAGATAAGTTGACATAGAAGTCATTCCAATCAAGCAAAGAATCAGCAAAAAGATTTGCTTTTCAATTGAGTCTGTGTAAACATTCACAGTCCATTCTTTTCCTAGTAATAATCTAAATAAAGAAATACTTCATTTTTTTTAATTAACGATATCTGATCTATCTTTAAAGAAAATAAATTTGAGATTATACATAAAAATGCAAACATAATTAATGCAATAATGCAGAAATTGAAATTCTCACTTGACATATCTAGTGAAGTAATTGCCAATTCAAAAGAAGAAAAGATTAAACAATTGTCAACTCAAACAGAAGAATTTACTGACAAACTCATTAAGGAGATTAGATAGTAGTTGACATTGGTAACATAAATTAAAATGACCAAAATAAAATCGTTATTTCAGTTGAAATTTTTTCATTTCATTATTTTTTTTTTCATGTTTTCTTTTCACATTCATTTTACTTGGAAAAATGCCTTTCTTGAGAATTCTGATATTTGTGAATACCTGAGAAATCCTATACAAGAACAGATGCATTTAAGTCATTAAAACATACATTACATTCACTTAAGTGAAATTTAATAAAGAAATTCACCACTCTGTTACATCAAATCAGGTCTTCATAACAGTCTTTTATTTTATCATACGAGGTTTATTCAAAATGTACCTGGTTATGACGATTGATGGCATTTCTAAGTTGGTGTTACCATCGGGTACTGCTATTGTTAAATAAAATTTGACACTGATTAATTGGTTAGTTTTGATTCCTGCTTGAGTTATCATCATCGATGATACCTAGATTCATCATGGATACCATGTAACCATCAAAAGAATCGATTGATTCTCGTGAATCTTCTCCAAAGGAGACAAAGATGATATCATTGTATTAAAAAGTTACGGTGACAATTTCTTGAGATGCTAAGAGTGTCGTATTTTTAAAATTCTTAAGAAAACGATCAACAGAGGATACAACAGTTTGAGGTACTCCATTCCTATTTTCCCATTCCTAACACGAGGACTTTTTGAGCTGTTCTCGTACACTTGGATATTTTTGAGATATTATTACCAAAAAAGTCAAAACTTTTCCTAAATAAAATTTCCTCTATTTTTATAGATTTTAATAATTTCCTTGTGTTTTATACGTTTAAAAACTCATGGTAAAAATTTAAGAGGTGATAAAAAAAAAACATCGAAACAAGCAATTTTCACTAAAAATTGCACAGGCAGAGAGCAAATAGTGGACCGCTAGATAGAGCTGTAATGGAAAGAATAAAGCGCGAGTTTTCTTGTACTGGGTGGTTATAATTAAAGTTACACTATTCAAAGGCCTGTAGAACCCGTTCTGCCTGTCGGATTTTGATGAAACTTGGAATCTACATTATATGGATTGTGAGGAAAAGGTTTCTGCAATAAAAAAAATAGTTCGAATTTTGACCACTAGGAGGAAATTTGGCGCCCATAGGAGGACAAAAAATATGTTAAAATCGTTAAAATTTATTCAATTATAGAATATACTCAATATGTGCTCCATTGACATCAATAGCATGTTGAAAGCGCATTACAGCGTTTTCAATGGTAGCGCGAAGCAACTCGCGTGGGATTTCAGCCATATGGCGTATAATGCTAGCTTTCAAATCAGATAAAGTCCTAATTTCTCCTCTATAAACACGGCCTTTTAGAAATCCTACAACCAAAAATCACAGGGATATACGTCGGGTGAACGAGAAAGGCATGCATCCAGAAAATGTCTGGATATTACACGATTATCGCCAAAGTTAGCACTAAGCAGTGCTTTGATTTGGTGCCTAATGTGAGGAGTTGTACCATCTTACATAAAGATAGTGGTTTGCAAACATTGTTGTTCCTGTAAATCAGGAATGATCTGCTGTTGAAGAAGTTCTCAGTACCAAGCACTCGTGACAGAGCATCTTTTAGGACCTTTTGGAGTTAGAGTTTTAAAGAAAAGAGGTCTGAGTATAAACTCAGCAGTAAATCCACACCAAGCAGTCACGTAAACAGAATGTAGTGTTTGTCGATGAAGGACATTAGAAGGTGAAGTACTCCATATGCGGCAATTTTGACTATTCACAGCTCCATCTAAATAAAAGTGTGCTTCATCTGACCATAGAATTTTCCAAGGCACGCGTCATCAACTTCCACTCTCGCTAAAAATCGGCAAGCAAATTCAAGGCATGTTTTATGATCTTGAAGTTTCGGCGTTTGCATCACTTGGATCTTATACGGATACCATTTTAAAATGGATCGCAAAACTTTTCATACTGTTGACCACGGAATCTCAAACTCGCGTGACACTGATCGACCATTTGCTGAAGAATAGATGTAACTAGAGGCTCTTTCAACCACTGCAGTAGTGACTTCTTTGACAATCTCAGTCCCAACCGGTTTTCGTCCTCTTCCGGGCAGCACATCTAAATCTCCAGTCTGTCCAAATTTTATGATCATCTTCTTCAAACCAATCCTTGTTATGGGGCCTTTTCTCAGATTCTTTAAACGACGATATTCACTCAGATCAGCTAAGTGGTTACTGCCGTTCTGATAAAACAGTTTTACCAGTAAAGCTCATTTTTTTTGTAAGGGCATGATTAACGAAGACAAACGCAAGCTGAATGATTCTCTGGCTATGACTTTAAGTTTATATAGAGGTTTTACAGATTTGCATAAGGAATATTTGATAAAAGCCACCTGGTGGTCAAAATTTGTAGTAATTTTTTTTATTGTGGAAATCTTTTTCCCCCGTGGTCCATATAGCATATATTCCAAGTTTCATCAACATCCAATAAGCAGAACAAGTTCTATAAACCTCTGAATAGTGTAACTTTAATTATAACCACCCTGTACATCATCATTTCTACCGTGAATTTCAGGAAGAAAAGGTAGTGCTGTCTAGTGGCTCACCGCTAGCTCTCTTCCCATGCATTGTATGGTGCAAATTGCTTGTTTAGATTTTTTCTATCATCCCTAAAATGTTTGCCCACAAGTTTCGAAACACCCTGTAGATTCGAATATATGAGTCATATTTCTGTAAAGCAGGAAAATGCAATCAAGAGTTTGAATATTCAGGCCTGAACAACAAAATAGTGAAACAGGAAGATTAACTTTCATGAAACGTCAATGATAATTACGATTTCTTAAGAAAACTTCTTGTTATTTATAGATTCAGTGATTAAATTTTTTTATTTACACAAAGATAAATGAAGTCCAAATTGATTGAAGAATTTTTTTCAAGATAATTACCTTCAATCTGGATACTTAAATATTTGTATTTGAAAATTTAAATCCGCATTTTCACAATTAACTCTTCCTAGTCTTAAGACGAAAAAGTTCATGTTACTTTTATTCATTCTAAATGTTCAAAATTATTATAAAAATATAATAATAAAAAAAAAGTCTGAAGAAAATTCTTTAGAATATTGTTTCTACTTGAATCACTTGTTACGTGTGTCCACACCACATTTCCGATGATGCATAATGAATTTTCTTAATTTTTTTGTTTCACTTTTATAAGTATATAGTTATTTAATTTCAAATGTTTCAGAATTTCTGGTATTTTATCATAAGAAAATCTGAATACTGAATAGTGTGTTTTTCTTGTTATTTAAATAATAAATTCAGCAAACAGAAAAAAAAATGCATCATGAAAAACGCAAGCTGATTTTTTTTATGAATTAACAAGTCTATATCCTAAGGTTAAAGAAAACTTTAAGACACATTTTATTTTAAAACCTTGCAGTAAGTAAGATCAAGGTAGGAAAGGGGCTCATTCTATAAAGTGTTACGTAGTGAAACTTCTCCTACTCGTCAATGTGGAATACTAATATGGCCATATACTCTTACGCAGATTCAAGAATTTAATTAAATATAAAATTTTTTCCTTCGCTTTCATTCTCTAGCTCCCCTAGCGAAAATACCCACAACAGAGTTTCCTAGGAACAAATTATTAATCTGTCAGAAACACGTACTATTTTGGATGAGCGACTGACGTCTATACATCCTAGACATAAATTGGAAGAAATCAAACGCTGACTTTGGCTCTTCAATTAGACCGAGACAAGAAATGTTGGTTAATGGTATCCTGTCATGTAGGTTTAGCGAATCTACTTTTTTGGTCAAGGAGACTAAAGGAAACTGCACTCAAGTCATTAGGATGAAAAGTTTTTCTTTTTGTTCCCAATTACTTCTTTTTCTGTCAACTGTTGTTTACCACGAATAAATAAAATCAAGTCTTGTCCTCTGGTCTTCGAAAAAAAGGAGATAAAGCATTGAATTGTTCTTCATTTCTTTTTTATATAACAGACTTTGTTTTCACAGAACCTGCACAGTTATGTATTCGTATAATAAACAGTAAATAAAACAGTTTATACTAATGTTGTGAATAAACTAAAATTCTAAATATCTAAATCATTCAAGAAAAGTAACGACAGGGAAATAAAATTTTTAAGAATAATGGTTTTAAGTATTATGATATTAATTAAACTGTAATTTAAAATCAATTAAAAACTTGAAAGTGATACATATATTTACTGTATGTAAACTAATATCTAATAAATATCATAACCGTACAAATAAAAAGAATCAGAATTCTGAGTTTCCTAAAAACTATTTAGAATTAAACAAAATTGATTCAAATATGAACACTCACTTCTTTCTCTTCTTTTATCTTCTTAAAACGTAGGGTATAAAATAAATCAAAAACAAAAAAAGGATTTTTCTTAAGAAACATTTAATCAACAAAGAAAGGATTCCTTCAAACAATGCAATGATGTAAAATAATAAAGGTCATTACCACAGGCCTTTAGGGCTGTAATGTGTGATTAAACTCTTTTTATACAATCCTAATCAGCTATTACCTTATAATTAAATAAATATTAGTAAAAAAATTATCAAGCTTTTATTTAAAAAGGAACTAAGAAGTACAAGTTTTTTTTTATATAAATGTAATTCGTAAAAGTTTAACATTTAAGATACATAAGTAACTACCGATAAATTAAGCACTATAGCTAATGACTTATGAGATCAAAAGAAATATTAAGGCGTATAGCCTATAGCTAAAAATAATATATTATTTATAGCCTAAAGGTTTTATAAATAATATATTATTTTGCATTTAAAAAATTATTTTTATGCAACTTAATCCATCTTTAAATAAAAGCGTGATTTAAAAACTTATTGCCAGCATTTCTTTTATTCTAATAGTCTGGAATTTAAGCCTACCAAGAAATTACGTGAGCTATATATATATATACTGAATTGGACTTAGTTAAAGGCAAGGTCGGGTCCCCAGACACTAAGTCTGTCACTGCTCGAGCATACCGTAGTATTATGTTGTCATAGGAGTTATATGTGAATGCAGAGTTTCACCTCAATCGGATAACAGAAAGGGGTTTAAAATTCGGAAACAAATTTGTTTCTCTTTCTGGAAAGACATGCATGCATATATAAACATATATTCATGAACAGGTAGAATTAAACAAAAGTTTGTAAAAAAGTACTGGCCAAATATCGAAATAACAAAATGATAATTCCAAAACATAGCATAAAAGAAAACTATTAATCATAAAAAAATAGAATGAAATAAAACATCAATAATAACTAAGAAAACTAACTTAATTTGAAAATATGAAATAGAACTTATCAAATAGTTTATTAATAACAAATTATAATAGGGATTATAAACATTATCCGAAAACACATGTTAGACGTTAATCTTGAAAATGCATACATAAAGGTTACATATGAGCAGATTGAATTAAACAAAAGCTTGTAAGTAGGTAAAAGTCAAATATCGAAACAACAAAAGGACAATTGCAAAACATATTACAAAATAAAAACTATAGCTGATCAATAGCCAATTATAAAAGGGATTTTAAACATTTTCTAAAAACAATTGTATTGTACGTTAATCTTGAAAACTTTTTACTCATGGCTGATAATATTGTATTTCCACCAAAAGTGATTAAAATTCTTAATACTTTTATATTAATAACACAAGAAACCAATGTAGTAAAAATTACAATATATTTTAATATTTATTCCTGTTAGTTTAAAAATCATATATATCTCAATTTCTTAAAAATAACAGTCAATTTTTATAAAATTCTAGTATCACCACCTATATTCGAAAATAGAATTAAAATATTATACAATAAAATCGAGAAATAAGTTCATTGTCAAAGTAAAATTAAAAAATTTTTAAAAGTATTTTTAAAAATGTTTATATAAATTATATATTTTACTTTATAGTTTTCATGTTTTCAAATAGGTTTTAAAATGTAGGAAAAATTACCTTGAATATATAATTGGCAAAATTTATTAAAATTAGTAAAAATATCTATTATATTCATAACTATATTCTTATTACGAACGGTATGATTAAAATAATATAATATTTTTGAAATTGAACTGGGGTTTCGGTATTTAAGAAATTTATACTGTTTACATGAAAACCCAATGCTTTCCGTTTACTACAAATATTAATTTATTTATTTTATTAACAATAATTTCTTGTTTAAGATCAAAATACTAATTTTGCACTCCATTATTACTAGTTCAAGTTAAATTTAAATATGACAGATAAAAAGGTAAATTAGATTTAACTTCTAAGCTAAAATTATTTTGAAAAATAACTACGTTATTTAAATATCCAAACAATATAAAATTATTATGCTTTATATAGTTTTTTGTTTAAGAAGTGTTAAATATATATAATCTAAGCTATTACAACCTGAACCACAATTTTGAAATAAACAGAAGCAATGCTATAGATTTTGCTTAAATGAAGTTTATTACTGTATGTCATTCACGCACACATTTTACTTCAACACGACCATCACAAATGCGCAGAACGGCACGGATTAATTTATCAGAAGCTGGGAGGGGTAATAGTAAGAGAACGTGAATAAATATTGCATCATTTTGAAGGAATTTCTGGAATCCTGTTGAAGCTTGTAATGTTTACCCAGAATCTCTAACTTTACAAAGAGAAGTTAATAGCTACAGTTAAAAAGCTCGGGGAAGTTCGTAGATTTATTTCAGTGTTAAAATAGATTTTAGTGAAATATAAAAGAAAGTTAAAATGAGGAAAAGAAAGTAATTACACAGGTCAACACAACTTCCTCCTTCAGCAAAACTTTTCTCCAAAAAACTCCTTCCCAGTGTGGATCAGTTCTACAAAGAGATACAAACTACAAGACCGAAAAAAGTAATTCTTTATATGTTAACTCTAGAGCAATAGTTGCAGAAAAGGCATAATTTCCATGAAATATAATTTACATTCAAAATGTGTACAATCAGATAGGAAAAAACAATATTCTAGTACGACATCAGTTTCTTGAGTTTCAAAAAATAGTATAAGCAATTACATTTTCAAAAGTACTGCAAACAATGATATTTGTTTATGTGTTACAGTAAAAATTGACACTATTTACAGATATAAAATATAGGAAGACTTATAAGCACAAAGTGCATTAGAAATAATTCACAAAAAAATTTACTTATTTATCCCAAAACAATCACTTTAGCTCCTTTTTTCTTCTTTACTTAAAGTCTTTAATCAAGGAATTGTGACTGATATATAATTATACAAGAATAAAATATTATATTGAAAATACCATGGCATCTAATTCACATTTAATGTAAATCATACTAATTAAAATGGTGGGTTTGTGTGAACCAAGGAAAATATAAACTAGTATGCATTGACCACATTTAAAAATACCAAAATCTATCAAAAATGAATAGAGATAGCTTTCAATCAAAGTTGGATAGAGACCATGGGTAAAAAGAAATTTATGTAAGACTGGTCTCTAAGCTCAAAAACACTATATGGTAATACTGTTTTGAAACTTCATCGAACCTTTTCAAGTGTCTCACACTTAATCAAATTGCCTTCGGTCGGGACAGCCATATTCGGGAAGAGTACAATAACTCTAATACTCGGGGGACAACCTTAGAATTTGAGATGAAAATATTGTCATAATCTGAAAGAAAGGATAATCATTTGGTTTTTTTTTAGTTTAAGCATTTGGTCTATAAATTTCATAAGTTACATGAGAATATTTTTTGAAAATTTCGTAAGGACCACTAAATGATGTGCTTAATTTACGTGCGTTCAGATAATGAAATTCTTCATAAATTACAATGTCACTAAGTTGAAATATTGCATCAACAAATTTTACATCATAGAGAATTTTATTTTTTTTTTTTTTTTTGTGTTTTTTAATAGTTCTCTCGTAAGCTAATTTGCGTGCTTCTTAAATAGAAGATCAAATAAATCTTATTCTAAAGGAGATTTAAAAGGGGCAAAATACCGAACACTAAATACGCAGACGAAAATTTAGAGTATATAAATTCATCAGTGTTTCATAAAATCTGCTGTAAACTTATTTTTAATTCCGACGTCTAATGCTGTGACAACCTAATGTAGAAGTTGAATATTTAACAGCGGGAGACATTCAATTGGAATCATGTAATCAAGTATTGATTCTATTAAGGAGATTTGAGCAATGTATTAGGAACTGGTGAAATTGAAGCAATTTCGCAGTCTTCGTTGGTATATAATAATAATTATTATTATATATCCAGACCACCTTCTCTCGGCAAAAGAGCTTAGAGTGTACTTTCTGGACCCCAGAAAACATGTTTATCCTTATGTAAATTAGATGAAACCCTCCCAACAAATAAATAAATAAATAATAAAAATTCAAATAAGACCAGTCACAATCACTGTAACCTATCAGATGTTTCCTCAACAATTATGATTGATTATGTTATGTGAATCTATGCATAGAGCTTCAATTATTCACTGCATTTTTAATCCACTCTTTCCTATTGTTACATGATGGTAAAATCTATGGTATGAGGACAATCACAGAGGTAGTGTGGTGAATAATCTGCAACATTACTGCAAGGATACTAGGGAGTATTTATATATATATACGATAAAAATTATCCTTTCGTGGTGCCATGTAAATTAGGAATATAATTCGACAAATTGATTCTCGTTCTTTCCCTTATAATCTTGATTTAAAATTATAAGATCTGTTGCCAATAATCTCATATATTTTCCGTTTAGAGAATCAGTTTTGTTTAATGGACCAACTAACCATTACAGTAAAGACCACTGATTCTTTTTCAGAAGGACAATTTCATTAAAGCTACCTTCTTCGTCCATATGTATACGCATTAATGTACAAGCGTGCACATTAATACATAAATTCAAGAAAACAATCACTCATTCACGCTGTAAAAAGTAACCGTAACAAAAAATAAGATACAATCATATATTTGTCTGTTTCTAATTTCAAGTTTAACGTTGATTCTAAATGACATATGATAAAGAATATTGAGATTATTTGTCTCCATTAATACCACAATAATGCTGCACAATTTTCTTTTGGTGAAGTACATAACACCCGCTGCAATAAATTACGTCCTAAGCTTCGGAGAAAAGGAAATATAAATAAAAGAGCTGACGCTGAAATAATAACGAGGAGCTAGTTCTTACGAAATCTTTCAGCTCATATGAAAGATTGCATGGACTTTTAAAAGGTTCCAGGACCTCTTTGCCAAAAACTTTCTCCTATAGTTATTAACTCAAAATGTATATATCTGTCAATCTTTAATTTTTATATTTATTTTTCATCATTATTCTTGATGAAAGATCATTACTTTTAAACAACATTTAATTGTTGAATTAATTATCAAATAGCTAACAAGAAATTCAAACAAACACATGTATAGAAATTTTGAAGAGTACTAGAAGTTAATTCGATAGATCTTTCATCGAATTGAAATTTTTGCGATTAAAAATAATTCTTGAAAAATATTACTAGGACTGCTAGAGTCGAAAGATTGCGATCCACAATTTCGAAAATCTAATGTCTCAAAATTTCTCGTGATTTATTTATCTTTTTCGTCCGTGTATGGATATGAACAATGTCTGTTTATATCTATGTCTAAAAATGCATCCACATCTTTATCTATAAATAATATATATATCTATATGAATACATGTTTGCCATATCAATGAATGTATAAACGTCTTTGTCTATGAATGTTTGTCTATGTCAATGAATGTACGAGATGTGACATTTAACCCTTAACTGTGACATATATTTCAGAAAAATGGATCAAAAATGGAAATATTTTTGACTGTTTAATTTTGTTCTTTATATTATTATAAACTCAGAAAAGGGTTTTTTATTACAAAAATAAAATTTTAAATATACCTATTAATTAAAAATTAATTAATTAATTAATTAAAATAAATATCTAATTAATTAAAAAATACCTAAACTGTACTCCACATCTGAATCGAAAATTGAGAAAAAATTATTTGCAAGAAAACTCTCTGAAAAGCAACCAAAAATAAAAGAGAAAGCGAAACTCTGCCTTTGTTTATCAATCCAAGTGTGTCTTTGCTTCTGACAGCACCTACATTTTCCCTACCTCGACTGAAGTCGTAATCAGTGAGAAACTAGGTCCACTAATGCCATCTATTACGAAAATAGTGAATTAAGTATCCTAAAGTAGAAACGAACTCTGCTCAGGCTTCACAAAATAGAAACATTAATTTTTCTCCTGCCCGAAGTCAGTTTGGGTATCACAAATTCTGCACGTAGTAGTTGCAAGAACTGGATTCGGGCGACACTGGCAAGGGGTTAAATAACCTGACTGCGCATGCTCTAGCCTTTAGACATGGTGTGGATTAGTGTCAATGAAACGTAGTTCACCTTGATACTTCTGGTGCAGATGGCACGTTATTCCGTCCCTCTACCAAGTTCAATTTGTATGTCATACTTGTTTGAGTAACGCGTTGTGTCGAAGTGCTGCGATTATGATAAGCTTAAAAATCAAGCAGTGCTAAGATTTGAAATCTCTCGTGAAATTAAAAAAACAAATGAATATTTTAAATCCAATTGAATGTGTTAAAGGAGTGTTTGGAGATTATTTCACGTTACATGTAGACAAATTTTTGAACGGCACAAACGATTTTCTGAAGGTCGGAAGATTGTTGAAGATAATGAGCGTTTTTGACGACCTGTGACATCAAGAACTGACGAAAACATTAAAAAAAATTTAGTGAAATCGTGCATAAAGACCGACTTTTGAGTGTTTGGATGATGTCAGATATTAGTAATATTGACAGAAAGACAATAAGACAAATTTTGACAGAGGATTTGAATATGACGAAAGTTTCCGGAAAACTGGTACAAAAAAAATTATATGCGAGCAAAAAATTAACAGGGAAAAAGTTTACTCTGGCATTATGAAACGCTTCACAGAAGATCCTGAACTGATTAAAAAAGTCATCACATATGCCGATACGTGGAGTTTTCAGTACGACCCTGAAATTAAAGGACAATTCATGCACTGGAAAAACACCACATCGCCAAGGGCTCGAATGAGCATGTCCAAATTGAAGGTCATGCTCGTCGTTTTTTTTCTCTCAATATTAATGGTATCATCGTGATTGAATGGGTACCTCAAAATCAAACTTCAAATTAGCAGTTCTACATTGAGGTCCTGAGAAAGCTTAGAGAAAGAATGAAGAAGAAAAGGCCAGATCCGTGGAGCAACAACGCATGGATTTAGCACCAAGACAATGCCCCGGCACAAAATGCACTCTCTGTGAAACAGTTCTTGGTGGGCAAACGCATTACTGTGCTTAAGCATCCACCATACTCACCAGATCTCGCACCATGCAACTTCTTCCTATTTCCAAAAGTGATGTAGCTGATATAGCAGTAAAGTAGGGGGGGGAAGAAATATTGAGTTACTTAACTCAATCAACCAATATTTCTGTAAAATAAAATAAAATATTTTCAATTTTAAAAAGAATTCTTTATGAACACACACACACACACACACACACACACATATATATATATATATATATATATATCTGTGTGTGTGTGCGTGCGTGCGTGCATGTGTGTGTGTGTGTGTGTGGTGTGTCCACAAAATATTCTAGGTAATTTCATACATTTTTTCTCTTTTAATACAATATAATAATCGTGTATTTAGAAACGGTATCACTTATCAAAACTTTTTTTCTTCGTTAGAGCACAAAATCAAGAATGGTGGCTGCTGTTTTTAGTTACCGCTTATCTGCAGGAAAGTAGAGGCACTGTCATTGTCAAGGGGTGGAGGATATAATAGACTTTGTTGCTCCATATACAAAAAAACGATTCAGTCATTCGATTTTGGTCTGTTTGTTCGTTTTCGAATTTGGTGTTCTGTGCGTCAAAGTCGATGAATTGTGTGCCCCAATTGGGGAAGGTAGTATTCAAATCTGCAAATTTCACATTGCAATCAGTGAATTTCATGTTTTCTGTATTTTAAATAAATTTTTTTACGTGTTTCTTTATTAAATTTGTTCAATTATTTGAAATGTTTATTACACTTATAAAAATATTTTTTATTACACACACACACACACGTATATATATATATATATATATATATATATATATCCTGTAACATATTCTCCTTTTTCAATTTCTCTTATGTGTATCATAATTATAAATTTTTAATGAATTTTTATTTAATTCTTATCGATGAAGGAAGCATTATATTTCAGTATCGAAACGGGAAGATAGATTTAATAATGAAAGCGTCTTCACAGAAAATCAGTTTTTTTTTATTTTGAAAAAATCAGTATAATTCTTAATTGGCTTAAGACAGAACGCTGTGCATTTTTATCTCAAATGTACATGTTAAGTAAATATTTTCATTTAAACGAAAACAGAAGACGAAATAGATTTTCTGTGGTCAAATATTTGTTCATCCTACAATTTAGAAAAAGAAAATACATATCAAGTAATGAATCATTATCTCTGACAATGCGACAAAAATTTATGAAAATTTGAATTTTAGAAAATTTACTAACAGGTGGCACTCTCTCATTCGAAATCAAAATTTGATGAAAAAGATTTGATTACTTGATAATTAAATTTTGGAAATATTGAAATATTTCATTATCATCGAGTCTTGCATTATTTCAAAAATTTTAAATCCAACATATCAAGAAGGGCATCAACAGATTTTACAAATATGGAAAAATTTAATTAAAAGCTTATAATAAAGCCATATGAATGTGTATTCATAATTGCTTAAACAGTCTGAATACTCGTAATCTCATTTATTGAAAGAGTATCAAACGTAGACATGACATCTATCCATAGACAAAATAAGCATAATGTATAATATCCAATTTCAGATACGAGAAATGTCGAATCTACATTACTGTGACCAATCAGCAATGTTAATCCGAAATGTAGTATATAGTCAGTCTTAGTTTGTGATATTCCCATGACATTTCATTGAAAATTTAATCAAAGGCGTAGCTGGGGTTTCAGCGCCTAAGGACATCCCAAGATTTCGCGTCCCTTTCCTGCTTGCCCAAATGCAATGGGGAAGAAAGCGAAAATATTTCAATATGCATTTAAAATGGTAGTATGTTA
Organism: Nephila pilipes; assembly: GCA_019974015.1. NCBI lineage: Eukaryota > Metazoa > Arthropoda > Arachnida > Araneae > Nephilidae > Nephila > Nephila pilipes. The sequence goes on from BMAW01025702.1 coordinate 86,198, forward strand.
AGAAAAGAGTTTCGTATTTTTTTATTTTAAATGGTTTCAAATATTTTAATTTTAATGACCTCTTATGCATATGTTTTAAAGAGGTTTCAATAAATTTTAAAACGAAGAACGAAGTCAAATAATTAAGTCAGTAGGAGTAGTTTGAAATTATATTAATTCTAAAATTTTCTTCAACTGTAACATTGCAAAAATATTAACATTGTAGAGAATATAATAATATAATAACTAAAAATGAAATTAATATTAAGTTGTCTCACGATCTTCTTAATAGTGTCAAAAATAATTCTGGTCAGGAGTAAAGTATGTAAAGAGTAGTAGAGAGGATACATTATTGTGTGTCGGGTATTTAAAACTAATGCATGCTTCGAAATAAGAAAGAGACAAAACATTTTTAAGAAAAATTATTCTTATACCGATACAATGACGATTGAGTGAGCGAATATTTTTATTTACTTTTTGGTGCTTTTTTTGGTAGAAACATTTCATTCTAAATCTTTGCAACAAGAATTTGGCGCTGCACCTAGGGACAGATGCAATCCCTTGATCCACTTTAGTTCCTCCGCAGTGTTTAATATCAGTGCTATGTATTCATAAATCTGTTTCGTTTATAGTATATCCTCTTATTAAAAATAATTCATCAATAATATTGTATACAAATATAAAACTATTTATTTAAAGTATTTGATAATTACAATTTTAAAAAGGGATCAATGTGAAAATAGATTTAAAAAAAAGTATAGGGGTAACAAATAGCATTTCAATAAAAAAAAAAAAAAAAAGAAGGACAGTCAAGCGATCAGGAGAAATCAAGCTCAGGGTTGATTTTGACACTTTATTAGGTTTGAAGACTTGAAAAAAATTACATATTTATAAAAAATTATTTATTTCAGAATAATTGTGATGCTATGAAAGTAAAACAGTTTTTTATACAGGTTGATGATGAGGTCAAACGCAATGTAATATCATAAAAATCAATAACTATTTTGACCATAAATTTCTGAACAAGTAGAGAATTGTTCTACACATTCCGAAACAGAAATAATCTTTGCAACATACGTATTATCAGAGAACAGGTAAATGTAGATTTAAAAGCTAACAGTTTCGGCATTTCTAAAGATATTATTGACTATCTTTAAACTTGAGAATAATTTAATTGAGAATACATCGTAATGAAACATTTCAACATTGTGAAACGGGTCTTTCCTTTGTGAAATTAATATAAAATGTATATTCTTATCGAGTGAAAAAATATGAGTACCAAGATTCAAGACAATAAATTTAATTCAATAATCCTGATCTCTAATTCTCGACTGAATTAAAGCCAATGCTGTTTCTCACCTCAAGCCTGAATACCATAAAGAAATTTCAGAACGAATATTACTTATATTTTGCATCTAATAAAATAGCTTGGATAATCATAAACATTTTTCCAGAATTGGCTTACCAAACGTTTCATGCATATGGGAAAAACTTCTATAAATTTTTAAAACTGGAAAAAAATGTTTTATTTCGACTTATTATGCTCAAAGACTCTTTAAGCCCATTTAATTCAATTGAATTTTAAAAAGGTTGGTTACAATACAACGATTGGATCATCTAATTCTATGAAATGTTTCCAACATACTTTCAAGCATTTATAACAAAAGAAAATGGTAAAAGAATTGCTTTTAAAAAAGAAAAACATATGTTATAAAAATTGTAAAAGGGGACTTAGTACCTTTCGAAATCAAAAGTAGAATATTTTGACAAATTCTCTCTCTTTTTGCGATTCATCATAAATCAACAATTTTTGCTCATTTCAGAATGAAACTCTGCCAGTTTCTGTAATAAAGTGTACAGTTTAAAATATTGGGTCAAGTTTTGCTATTAAATTAATATATTTTCTTGTACAACATAAAATATGCGTACAAAAATTTAAGAAATAAATTAGCTTACCTTACGTTACCCACAAGATAACATTTGAAAGATGTACAGTAGAACCATAATTCTTATACCAAATTAAAGCTAATTAATGACCTTATTCTGTAAACCTCAAATTTTAAATTTATCTTACATTAAAAAAAATTGAAAAATTAAAATATTATCAAGTTTGTATTTAGTAACTTTTTTTCATGTATCACGTTATAAAATAAAATCTAATCATCCTATTAACAGCATTGAGGTTCACAGAATAAAGATTTACAAGTACAATACTCGTGTAAAATTTTAAAGCTCTGCATGCAAAACATTTTTAAATCCTGCGGGAAAGTGTGAAAATAACAAACTGAGAAAAAGCGGTTTGTTTACATTGCATTTCATAGAACAAGTCACTTTAGACATTTACATTTCTTATTGCACAGGGCGTAATAATTGTCGGATTTTGAAGCAGTTTGCTTCAAAATGCTCCTAACATTCAACACTATTTTTTGAAAACAAATTTGAAAAATCGAACTTTTGAAGGTGCAAAGGTACTATAAGTCCCCTTAAACAAGAATTAAACAAGTTATAAATAATCGTAATGATTAGAACTTAAGTATTTTGATTCTTAAATTAATTTATTTTAATTATCATACAATTAAATGTGACGAAACGCCATTAAAATGTAGAAATTATATAATGCGAAGAATTTTTAAAAACAATATATATTTTTTATCACATTCTGATTTTCAGCACTAAAAATACTAATAAAAACTTGAGTTTGGTTATACTCAAGGGAAAAAGACCACGAAAGGCACTTATTTTCATTTCGTAATTCATCGATAAAAGATAATTTAGTGGTTTTCTTCAGCTTTTCCCTTGTTCAAACGAGGTTGATAATTAACAGGCTTCAGGTTCTTTTAAATAAGAGAATCTTAACAGAATTCTTTCAGAAGGAAAATAGTTTACTCAATGTTTGGAAAGCAGAACTCCAGGCAATTTTCCATCAAATTAGATTTCCGAAAAATTAATGAAATTTGTCTGCTTCTTTTGACAATCTCATGTCAATATTCTGAGGGTTATTTGATTCGGCGAAGAAATTAAAGAACATATTGATGAAGTTGAGTGTTATTTCTTTCATAATGCACCAGAGTATCTGGTTTATGGACCAAACAACTTTCAATATTCTAGAAAGTTTCAAAGTAAACTTCATTAATAACAAAAGATATGCATGCATTCGTTTTGTCCTCGGGCTCATAAAATAGATTTCCTATACACAAAACATTCTTACGATGGAAATAAATTACATTTCACAACTTTAGAGTAATGTCGTTTATTGTTCTATTGTAGTCTGAAGAAATGTATAAGGTTCCCTTTAAATCCAAACCCTTTTTTTTTAACTTGTTTCAAATAGTTATGTAAAGTTTTATCATACTCAAATTCTATTAAGGAATTTTTATTAAATATCGAATTTCGTTTTATTAAAATTAGGGGAAATGTATTAATATCTATTGCAGGTATTGGTTTTCATTCATTGTTAAATGTGAAAAGAAAAAAATTATACTCATTTGTAACAATCTTTTATATTATTTTTATATCATTCATTTTCGAAAATTGTCTACAAAAATACGATCTTTGACTATACTATTTTTCGAAGATGAAAATATTTCTTCACAAAAAGTAATAAAATGGATTTTAAGCACTATAACGTCTTAAACAATATTATATTTACTGATTTACTGAAATATTATTTATTTAACATTTAAGATGAAAGATATAGATCAGTATTTAAGTTTCAATACTTTTGTAAGTGTTCATATAAAAATTTCTATTTATAAAGATTTATTTTTATCTTGGAACTACCCTTAAAGTTGAAAAGAAATACACCTTTGAAAACTAACTAAATATTAAAAATGATTTCAGCAAACTATTTTAGTTTGATTGGTAGAATAATTAAACAACTTTTTAACTACTTTTCAAAATCTAAAGTGATTCCAAAAAAGTTTGAAAGAATGTAAAAAAGTATGCACATTTTTGAGCTACGTTATTTACATCAATTCCTTTTGTATCACTAATTTTAATGCAGTTCACAGTTTCAGTGTGCATTTGTCTCCAAAATATATTAGCTCCATCGAGCTCCAATTATCAAGACGTTTGTTATATGCCATACGCTTAATGCATTTAAATAGCAATTTTTTTCCGAAGAATAAATTTAATATTTGTAAGAACAGATACAATTATGTCCGCTTTTGGATTGTAGCAATCAATGCATTTCAAATTTTAATTGAAATAGAAACAAGGAAATAGCAATCTTAAGTTTTTCAATATGCCGACTGTTTTGTTTTTTTTTTTTTATTTTTTTTTATCTCATAAGGATTAAATATAATTGCATTTTTACAAGTTGCGTAACAATTGTGAAAAAAATAATATCATGAGTATAAGTAATACTTCCACTGCATGTTTATTTTCATTTTTATACATTACTTTTTGAAAATCTAGACCATTTTCTCTTAACAACTTATTAAATGGTCTCATTTACTCATATTTGAATTTTACATCATTGTTTTGTTAGATATAACAACAATTAAATTTTCTAAATTATCTGTATTGATACTTAATTACTACACCGAATTAAATATGTATGATAAGGTTTCAATTAAATAATTTTCAATACAATATTTGTGATTTAGAAAATAAGAATATATGGTAACCAATATTATTGAAACCTGGTTCTTTCCCGCTGTATATCAAGACTAAGATTTTTATTTGAGGTATCCAAATATTTTTAAATTGAGTGTTGAATCGTTCATAAGCTGCTCGCGAACCATTCGTTAAAATTACTTTCATAGCAACTTTCAGATATCCATGGGAAAGGAAAATCCAATCACGAAGGCCACAAAACAGAATAAACTATACAGCCTGGAGAGGTTCGCATGCATAATAGAATCCAACGAACTACACACGAGGACATTCCACAAACGATTAAATTGGCAAATGTATACACATCTTTAAACTCAGGAACCACTCACGGCGAACCATTCCCTGTCGGTTTTTCGACGAACTCGGAGGGATTTCTCATTTCAGATTGGAGAGCGTCGTGTATGAATCGTTGGTTTTCTTTCAATTCGCGAGCCTCTGTACGAACACAGGTGGTTCAAAAATGACTGCTGGTAGATCGCAATTGGTTCTTTCCTTTCCCGTAGGTCGCTGTAAGCTTTATGTGAATAATTTCAATGAAAGGTTAGGCTCGCTAATGTACCCACGCATTCAGTTGAATAATCATTTAACAAGAGAGAATACGTAAAATTAAACTTAGTAATCGAAAGTAATGCTTATAAGGAACCCAACTACAGTTTCATTGTACTTTAATTAATTAAAAGCTGTAAATTAGTAATGATAAATAATGCTTGCCATTAGATTAAGAACATTATCATTTTGAATTACTTCTACCACAGATTAATTTGGAAACTTTACGAGGTTGGAGAAAAAATTAATACGTTAATGTTCATAGTTTTGTGAATAATATATGTTAATTGAAACAAATTGTAGTGATAAAACCATGTATATTCTGAGCCTTATGCTTAGCACTCACTAAAATTAATTATAATTATATAAATAATGATTCACAGTCTACAACAGAATGGAAGAAAGAATTTTTTTCTTTTCTCTGCATATACGTTGCAAAACGTAAATTAGAGACTATTACCGTTTCGTGATTATACGTAATCTTGTAATGAAATAGTCTTAAATATACAAATATAATTTTTCATAACTTACATATTGCGAACTTAAATTTACAACAACTGTTTGCAACAATTATTTACTCGTTAAGTTCCTTTATTTTAGGCCTGTTTGCTAGAAAGAAGAAAGCTATTGCCCCTAATAATAAGGAAATATTTATTATTTTACATAAATTAGTCTTAAAATTGTTTTAATTGGTATACTTTGTCTTATCTATATAACAATCTTTTTAAAATTAGAAAAGAAGAATCCGGTAATTCTCTCTCCAAGTATATAATAAGCATCCAATATTAAAAATGTAAATTCGCATTTATTTACCATGCAATCTCATGAAAGGAAAAGGAAATCAATATTAAGAGATTCCAAAAATGAACGTAAATTTCCTAAATCTAAACACAAAGTCTTAGAGAAATTACATTATAAAATTGTTCCCTCGAAAAGTTACTGAACCGGGATATTAATCTTTTCATGAAACATCAGGTATTTCGGAATTTAATCTTCAAACGTAATTAGAATTTCATCTTTTCTTCATTTTATTTAAATACAATTCCAAGTAAAAATTAAAATCCGCTTAGGGATGTAATATAAATTATCGCATACAACTTTCACTCTATGCATACAATTTTCAGTACATATTTTATTTATTAAGAAGTTAAAAGTTAAAGAATTTTTTGTTATTAATCATTTCAAGGGGTTTATTCCAAGTTATCAGCAATAAAGAATTTTCGAAATGACGGTTAAGCTCACTTTCAGTTTATCATTTTATTCTAATTTATTTAAAGTACGCATGAAATCTTACACTGGTAAGCTATAAGCTCAAAAAATAGCGTTCATTAATAATTAGAGAATAATTACAAAAGTCGAGAGATTCAAACTGTATAATGTGTTGATATATCCAATAATTTTCTCTTTCACATATTCCCTGAAATTTGTCTAACTTAACAATGAAGAAGATTATTAGAGCCCAGTTAACATAAAAATTGTTAAATTTTATTTCAAAATAGCTTTTATTGCTATTACTAAAAAAATCTGGAGAACTAATTAAGAAAAATTCTTATGTTTTTGAAATTAATCAGATGTAATAATAATCTCCTCCTTATTATTTTGTAAATAATGGATTATAATTTAATTATAACTGATTTTTAACCCCTTGTGTTGACATTAAATTCATATTATACTCTAACATCCTTTGTATCCTTATATTAAAAGTATTAAAATATTTTTAGTTTCTTTTATAAGTAAAATATATAAACCTTACTCTTATAATTATTCACTTATGTAACTAATTATTTCAATCTTACTTGCATATAATATGGAGGGAATTATACATTTGTAATTTAGAGTAACAGAAGAAACTTTTTTTAATAATCATATAGTTATTATTGACTCAAATTGAAGTAGCATGCAACAAGTTACATACGAAATTTTCATGAGATTTTCTCTATATTACTTGAAACTTCACGGTTTAGTTAATCGAAAAGTCATACTAGAGAATCTTGATGAAGATCAAATATGATGTTCAGATCGACTGTAATTCTGAATTTCTATTAACCAGACAGTTTTACATGAATGTCCTTTATTAAGCATGACTTATCAAGCTTCCCAAGTTTTTCAATATAAATGAATAGATGTATCCATTTTTTCAGAATTCATATTAATCTTCCATAAAATAAATTTGAATTTAAATTAAGGTATATAAATATATTACCTTAATATATTATTTATAAAATTACAATAACGATAATAATATATGAAATTTTACTGAAAAATGAAAATAAATTTTAAAAAATTATAAAAAGCTTTATAGCATAGTTTTTGTATGACATATTCGTCGTAGCTTGGAAAAAATGTATTGTTTACTAATTCACACGGAAAAAATGTTTACTAATGCATCAACTTATTTAAATAACATCACGGAAAGAAATTAAAAGACATGTATATAAGATCTTTTTTTTTTATTTTAATTTATATCATCCTTAGTCTTCGAGTAATTATTTTACTTGTATCGAAATGCACCAATACTAAGATCTTATCAGAAAGCTCAGATATAGTAATAGAGATATAAATGATAATATCGCAGGGAAAGTATGAGAAGAGATTAAAAGAACTTTTTGATCAGTTTAAAGGTTTCAATACTAGTATTCAAGATACCTAGAGAAAATCAAATTATTGTTTATTCTTAAAAATCATGATTTATTTTCAGAAATTTGCGCATACAAATCGTATACTTAGATTATTTTCTGATACATAGCTAGTTCTATTACGGTTGTTATATTTAATGAATTATATCTCTGTATAGAGGTCAAATAAATTTTAAATACCAAGGGCACAGATATAAAACATAGTAAAAAAAAAAGTCGAAGTATAAACTGGAACATTCTTGAATCGACTTTCAATTTAAACTCCAATGATATTTCAGTTAACTCCATTGTGTATCGCTTTACATTAATAAAATGCTAATTACTATGCCCAAAACGAAATATTTTAAGAAAATAAATCTTTAACTATATTCTTAATTCTCTTTTGTCCTTAAGTAATACAATTAACAACAGGATATAATTCATAATTATCTGATACAATTACTTTTGTTGCATAGAATTTCATAAAATATACAGAATACTTGAAAAACGTAAGCATGTCTTAATATCAAGTAATGAATAGAAAATTTCATATCTTCCACGTGGTAGCAGTCTTTTTTTTATTATTTAGCTTTAACAATTAATGTATTTTCGCCTCTTTTTGAAATAATTCAAAATTGCATTCGCTATTTCTTCTTAGGTTTGGAAAGGAAAATTCAACAAAAAACAATGATTATATTATTTTAACTAGTTTATGAGAGTATTTATAAAAAAAATCAATTCAAAACTCACGTTTCAAATATAAATACTGCTTTAATTTAAATATTTAGAAATTTTATATTTGAAAGTTTGTAACATAAAATAACAAAATGTTGTAATATTTAATTTTTTAAAGAATACTGGAATTATTCTTTTTATAATAAATCATACTCATGTTTGAAATATTATATGCAAAACTGAATCGAATGGAATTTGAATACCACCTTAAAAATGAAAATTAAAATATGTTTGTTGAATTTTGTTCATTTCGAAACATTTTCTGTTGCTGTTATGATTGTTTATAACTTTAATATAATGACGATATCTTAAAAAATATTTTACTTATTCTTATTTTTTCATAATGTTTCAATACTTTAAAAGTATTAATTTCCTTATTCATAACATTACATTTTATAATTTTTTAAAAATTTTGGATATATCATTAAATTCAATTATAATAAACTTTCAAAGTTTCCAGCTAACAATCTGTAGAAATATTGATCATTTTCTTATTTCTTTTCTACATTATGTAACATCTTTGTGCAGTTTCTAAATTACTCTAATTAGTTTTACGAGTTTTAACACTAAGAGAGGAAAAAATAGTCTTGAACAAGTTTTGAAATTTCTAATTAAGATATAGAAAAAACTATTTTCATTGAATTTATGAGTCACTAATTCTGCCAGGAGCAGAAATTGTTATTGATTTGAATTTAATTTTGTATTTGTCTGATAATTGTTATAATATAGTGTGTGTTTCCATATTTTTTTCTCTCGAAAACATTCCATGCATTCCAACTTTAAAAATGGCTTATAAGACAAACTAGTATATAATATATAAAGCTGAGCTTCAAACTAAGAAAAAAAAGTTATATTACTTAAAGTAATTCAAGTAAATTCTCTCGATGTTTTTTATATTTGTATCCTTAACAATTTTTCAAAACGTATTGCTTGATAATCCCTTATGACCTTATTTTTAAAATATACTAATGCAAATGAGTATAAATTGAAGCACCGTAATTAAGGATGCATTTTTGAAATTTTCAATTGTTGGAGAATTTCCATTCTGCCGTATAAGAAATCTAAGCAAACGGATGGATAGCTAATTTTATCTCTCTTTGAAAAAAAGAATTCATAAGAAAATATAAATAACATAAATGTTTAAATTCTAACAATCAAAAAAGAGTAATCGGTTAATTTATTCATTAATAGATTTTAATCGATCCTTTTACTCACGAAATTTTGAAGCAGCAGTTTATGTCACAATATAATGGAAGGAAAGGTCATAAAATTTGTAGTTTGTAACTTTTGCTTTTAGTTTCAAGAGTCTTCTCCCTTCCACTTTACCACCGGAATTTTGAAACAACCTTAAATATTTAACGAGTTTAGAGAATTCCATTAACTAGAGAAAGTTTTTAGTTTTTTTACGTCTCTCTCTTCTTCTCTTTAAAGTTTCCTGCCGAAGTTCTCAAAAGAGTTCCCCAGGAACAAATTATCGTTCTGTTGGAAGCATCACTTTTGATGAACAGCTGATGTCGTGGACATAAATTGAAAGAAAATAAATGTTGACTTTGGCTCTTCAATTAAACTGGGACAAGTGATGGGTAAGCAGTATCTTATCTTGTGTATATGTAGTTTTTAAGGACAATGTAGTTTTTTCTGTCAAAAAGACTAAAGAAAAGGTATTTTAACTTTAGAGTAAAAGAAAAGTTTTTCTTCATTTCATCAATAGTTGGCGTTGTTTTTTACAGAATAAATGAATTAAACTGGATGGAGTGTGTTGTATTCCTCAAATAAGGATCCATAGATCTTTTTTTCATTTTAATTATTTTTATTTTTAATTACTTTTTCCCCACTTCTTCCAACATCAGATACATGTTTAATAATTTCACAGAAAATATATGCTACTTGAAACTTAAAAATTTTAAAGTATATATAATCTCAACTGAAATTACTTACAACTAGATTTAAAATCTCTCCCTACATTTTAGTTAGGTAAATGAACTTTGATTAGCATAGCATTTTTTCAACGTGTGTGTTTTTTAAATATAATGAAATTATCAATTTTGATGATAATTTATTGAATTATAAGTAAAATTTTAAGGTTAATGTCCGCTTTAAAATAAATAAATTGTGGAACTTACTCGTATTTACTGAAATCTTATTTCTCTCTCACCCCAAATATTATGATTTTAATATTTTTTTTATAAACGGATGATAGAAAAAGTATTGTTCTGTTCAGTATTTTAAATGCATCACGAATTCTCATATAAAATTGCTCTATCTAATGATGTTTAGTTGATTTTATTGATAAAAATACACATTATAATGTTTATAATGAACTTAAAAAAATTTTATTTCAGGATTTAGTATAAATCTCATAGTTTCAAATGAATATGAATAAATAGGATTCTGAGATACTTTTAACTTATCAAATATTAATGCATAATACAGAAACAATGGATAGTCGTATTATTTATTAAAGGTAATATATACAAGCATTAACGTATACATTCTATATATATATTTAAAATAAATTAATAAGAAGTACTTGATATGAATGAATAGAAAATATCAAAATGAACATGTGATTTGAAAGAGAAAAATACTTTTAAAATGAAATGAAAATGATGTAATGAAATTTTATTAGAATAATCATTGTTTCTTATCATTACTACTTTATTAAAAAGAATATTAACGTTCACTCAACTTCTTTTAAATAAGTATTTAAATATTTAAAGAAAACCTATAACTAACAAAATAACATCAAAAAACATTTTCTTTACTGTCTGCCAAGTACTAATAAGATGTGTTATTTCAATAATAATATTCAGAAAAGTAATTAATTCTGAGCATAGTACTTAAATTGAAGGTAACTATTCTGAAATGTGGTAATTGAAAAAATCATGCAAAAATGTTGAATTAGCTTGCCTTTTTACATGATTTTTTATTGCATTTCGCAACAAAAAACAGTAAAATCTTTACATTTTATTCTTATTTGCTTTTTTAAAGTTTCTTTAATTTTCCTTTTTATACATTAAGTGTATAGGCGTTACCAATGTAATCCAGATTATTTCAGAAGGCTTAAAGGTCGATAACCACATATTAAATAATAATTTAACAAAAACCTTTATAAAGTTAACAAAAAATATCAGTTGATGGCCCGAGAAACTAAAGAATAAAAGCTGAAGAAGGCCAAAATAAAACCCGTGTCAGAAATCCAAGTCTAGGTTGAAGCTGCACTTTATACAGCTGTTGCAGGAGGACTTGAATTCACTTCATTACAGCTATTTGTTTACACTCGACTTCTCCAACACTGACGGCTCACATTTATGGTGATTAGCGTGAAAGGATTGAAGGTACCACAAACGTTTTCAAATAACTTTTGATTTATATATATATATATATATATATATATATATATATATATATATATAT
>BMAW01025702.1:98116-246248 GCA_019974015.1 Nephila pilipes
ATATATATATATATATATATATATATATATATATATATATATATATAAATATATTTAATTTACAAAGTCATTTTCAAAATACACAAAAATATGAATGATGTTAAATATTCAAAAATCTGAGAATAAGTCCATGTAAAAAATTCTTTAATTAACTATAACAGAATAAAAACAAATTTGATGCTGATTAGAAAATGTTCAGAGAGTTAAAAATATGCACAAATACATGTGTGGACTACTATATAAAAGTACAGATACTATTCAATAATTATTTCTACAAATAAAATTTTTGGAACAAAACTAGTTCTTATCCAATAATTGGAACGCAACTAATGCAGTCAAAGGAATTCATAGCTGTCTACCAAAATATTTCATCAGATTACTCTCCGCTTTAATGCTCAATAATTTACTTAGCTTCTTGTCCGCAAATATAATTCACTGTGCCTGTTTGAAAATATGTGAAGAGGAAAACATGGATATCGTTTTCCAATTCATATTATCGTCATTACATTTACTGAACTGATATTTTTTGAATTACATTTAGATATAATGCAAGTGAAAAGAATAATATTCCAAGAAACTGTATTTTAAGAATGCTTATGGTAAACGTGGGGATATTTTTGTTTATTTATGTTGATGCTGAAGTTTATAAAAACAAGAACATTTAATTCTGTAACAGCCAGTGTTGTAAATAAAAATGAAATAAAATTTTACATAAGATCTCCCTTTCTAAAATTATAAAAATCTATCTATGGATTGCTTTTTCATCTTAATATAAACTTTCAACGAATTAACAAAATTTTTGGAATGTTAAAACGTTCCAAAACATTCATGAATTAAATACATTTGATATTCTATATTATTATGAAGTAGTGATAGTATAAAACAGTATTTTCATTCATTGTACACGTAAAATGCCATTTGGAAATAAATTGAAATTGATTTTCATTTCAGTTTGAGAAATATTTATAGATTTCCAGATATAAAGGATTAAAAGATCTTAGAGAAATTTATCAAACGTTATAAAAAACGAAAATACAAAATGTGGTATGTGAACATTGTTAAGGAAAAAGGTTTAATGCAAAACAAAGTGAAGAGGCATTATCTAAATATCATAAGAAGTGTTACATTATTATCTTTAGAAATATTTCGTATATCAAATTATAGAATATATTAAAATATTAAAACATATTGCATGTTAAATAAATTAATAAGTTCAAAATTCCTAAAATCGAAAGTAATTTCCATTATTGCATCATCATTAATAAATTTTAATAAAAGAAGCATACTTTTGTATACATTAAATTAATTACCATGGAGAGAACATTTTAATTTCCATGATTAAAATGCCTTTAAGTTGATTAACAGGATATGAGGAAAAACCTTTTTCATTATAATTTCGACAATTTAGGGATAGAAATGTTATTTTGAGAGTTATTTGATACCAATAGATTAAGGGTAAGATTAATTTAGTTTCACTTCAGAAAAAAAATGTGTTTAGAAGTATATGTACGCTGATTAAATGAAACAGTTACTGTAATACACCGCTGGTCATTAGAAGAATACAAATTATTATTTCCTACGAAATAACTTGTCTTGATATTTAACAAAAGTTGTAAGAAAGGGATCCTCTAAAAAATCTATGTATGTTGAAGAAGAATACTAAGCTACCAAATTTTCACAATACTTAAAGCGCTTGGTGTTCCGTTAATGTGAACTGTACATTCTCCTGGGTAGCAATACTTAACAGCTTTTGAGTTATAAGTTTTTTTTATATAATATACAATTCAAGTTTCATCTGAATGCTTGAGCTCAAGTTTTGCTAATTTTATTAGCGAACATTTCCGGTTGTCTATGTCTGTCCATCTCAATGATTGATTGATTGTTTCACTCCGAGAGCTATTGGCGACATACCTCATAATTTTGGTCTACTACATCTGTACTGGCAACCCTTGATTTCCTAACTTCAATATCAACCTAACTTGAGAACATTGAGCCTTAAAGTTTACGTACATGAGTCGTGCTACACGATGGTCTTTAATGACAAAAGAACTCGAGCTCGCGACGGAAAAAAATGCCGGTCATGAGCTCGCTACTATGACTTCTCGGTTACAGTGGTTAATACCCGACTTAAAGAAAGGCTAAACACAGTTAATACGACTCATAATTTAGAATTATGGCCAGATGACGAGGTAGACATCAGAGGTCAACACCTTAATTGTCAACATCCCTGCCAACATAAGACTTCGTTCAGAAACAGATTTTACTTGCCCTCTTCAAACGACAAAAGAACTTAGAAAAAGAAAAGACTTAAAGACTTAACTTATAAGAGACAAGACTTAAACCCATAACCCATAGGGCTCAAGTCCACAGTTCGGAGAAGGGTTTGTGTTATAAATCTGTTTCTATATCCTCCAAGCTACAGCAGACTGTTTTAGCCGATTTTCCTTAAACAAATGCTTAATACCTTGAAAAGAAATGAAATAAAACAAAACGTTGACAGCTGAGAACTGAATCTTTTTCCTTCACAACTAGAGCTAAATGCCTCTACCTTAAAACCGCTTCTATATTACACTTAATCTGAATCTTTTAATTTCTGAAAATACGGCTATCTCCAAATTTTTTATTTATATTTTCAGTCAATCATTACTTATTTCAATTATTTATTTAATGAGATTTTCATATGCATTGTACACAGATGTTTATATTATAATAAGATATATTTTCTAAATAATATTTACGTTCATTGGTATTTCTTTTCATTATGTGCGTCTTATTTTATAGCATTAATTTTTCACTTATAATTTAGTTTATATTTTAATTTCAAGCTTCCTATTATATTAAAACATTTCCAGCAGAAATAAGAGTGAACTTGTTTTTGATATTTTTCTGTAATAATATTAAAAGGGATTACATTTATCATCGATTACAAGGTTATTTGGAAATTTTTTATGTAGTAGAAAGGGAAAAGTATATAATAAGGTTTTTATCCTATCTTTGTAAAATTTTAGACCTTGAATAGTAAAACTGGGTTCGAATTAAATTAAAAACATGGTTAAATTATTCCAGCAATTATTATTTTAATCTTTATTGAAAACAGTAAGGGAGGTAAGTAAAGGGGCAACAGTAACAACAAAATTTTTCTTTCTTATCAGTTTTATCTCATTTTCATGAATATTACCATCATAGCAAAGGTAACGTACATGTCAATGAACGTATCATCTGCAAATTTATATTCGTTTTGAATAAAAATAATATCACTCTTTAAGTAGCATATTAATTGATTAATAGATTATTAGCGTCACACTTAGAATGTGCACGAGATTATTGGCGTTCAACCTGGTAATTGTGAACCACAATCGTCAACGAGGATAACACCTTATCTGTCATCCCCACCACCCAGCTTCCTGCCTGCGCCAAGAAAAAAATAAGCCCCAAAACTTAAAAGGCCATCACTCTCGTATCAAGATGATTCTGCTTAAGGAATCCAATACACTTTCGTTTGTCAAAAAATATAGTTTGATTTTATTTATTTTGATTGTTTATCCATAATAGTACGTAAAATTTTACATACAAGTTGCAATCATAGAGGTCAAGTCTGTTAAAAAAATTAGTACTAAAGTATATTTAAATATAATATTAAAAGGAGAATCTTTAAAAATGAAATTATAAGAGGGACTTATATGTAAATGAAATTTCTTTTTGATACTTTTATTCTCTCGATGGAATATTGAACAGAAGCAGTCGGTGTCTTTAATCTCCTGTATATATTTGACTAATCATAATACATGCAATCGAGATTCACGAATAATTCACAAAATATATTCATTATTCATTCCCAGTGGAAGGCAAATTATCAGGTAGCGTCAAAACTTATATGAGCTTCATTGTCAATTAATACATTTCCATATAGTAACGATTTCAAGAACGCACATGTGTGTGTCATTTAAATTATATCACAAATCAGTCTTATGAAGAGTGATAAAAAAAAGTAATTTATAATAATAATTTATTTATAATTTTATATTCACTTTTTTAAAAGTATATTTTTCGGATTTTTTTTCTATTTGTAATAATTGCTTCTTACAATGTTCTCAGAATTATCAAATGAAATAAAAACTATGCTCTAAAACTTCCAAATTTGTGAGACACCTGGAGTATTGAGGAAAAGCGAATATGTATCAAATACATGATTATATATACATGTGTGTGTGTGTGTGTGTGTGAGAGAGAGAGAGAGAGAGAGAGAGAGAGAGAGAGGAGTCAAAAAGCTATTGTCACAAAAATACCTCTTTGAAATTAAACAAAATTCCAGCAGTCATTTATCTCTTGAAGAAATGATTTTGCTCATGAAATTCAATCCTGCATATTAACCTACTATTTTCATGTATTTTTCTAATTCATTGTTTTTTATTATGTATTTTCCAAATAGAAAATTTATTTTAACATTTGTTTTATCAGCTTCAATCGCTTCCAATTCCTTTTGGAGAAAAAAATTCATTATTCTTCTACCAGAAGCTTAGAAATGATTCTTATATTCTGTGGAATATTTATCCACTTCCATTCCAAGAAATCAATGACGAAAAATAAATTTAGTTCCAAACAAGTGAAAAGGTTTTTTTTAAAAAAAATTCTATTTCTTTATCGTGAAAACATGAACACCTTTTTCTTAAAAATGTTTTGAAGTAATATTTTTCTTCAATTTTATGTATCCATTGTTTCTTTTTATTTCAATTTATTTAATTTCTAACACGTTCTTAGAATGTTATAAATTGATTTCTAAAAGTAAATTAAGAATTTGTAATGGGAAACAATGCTTTTATTCATAAGTTTCTGGAAACTACTTTTTTAGTTAATTTTTAAAGGAAAGCTTATGCTTAAAAATAGCATTTATCACTTTATAAAATTTCCTTTTTTTAATAATATCTTCGATATCTGTTTTGAACATTTGTTAGCACGTTTTATTTCAAAGTTTATTAGAATGCTCCTATATTTTAAGCATCTGTCGACAATTTTTATTTTGATATGTACTGCTTTATGTTTATTGTTCTTTCTTCAACCAATATTAAAAAATGACATAAAAGGAACTGAAAATAATGTAATTCATAGAAAGCTTTCTTCTAACTGAAGGAACAGAAATACGTAAAAATGAAAAAGACGTTTGTTAAAGTAATATTTCGTTAGGTATATAAATAGGAAATTAAAAACCAAAGCGAGAGAAATGCTGAAGGAGGGAGCTTAACTCTATTTACGTAACTTTTTGAATGAATAGAATTGTTTTTTATTGTCAAGGCTCCTGTCTTCTGGTTATTTAGAATTTGTAAATGTAAAACATGTTAATCTTATCAATTACTGATTATCTCCTTAAATCCAGACTATTATCATTTATTTGAATGTGATTCAGTTCATCCAAAAGTACTTAAAAAAAGACTTTTATCAGATTGCATGTTTACTCGAATATATTAAAATGTATCTTTAAATCTTTTTAAAACTAAGTTAATCTTTTTAAAGAAAGTTCATCGACAAATATTTAAATAGACATGAAAATTCCACTAAGAAAGAATGGGAAAAATGAATAAACATACACTTTCTTCCTTTTTTTATTCTTTCTAATGCATTTTATTAGATCACAATGTAGCTTAGCACACAGTAACTTAGATTTGAGGAATAAAAGGCTCGTGGAGAGATTTATATAATATTTGCGAATGATACGGAGTGTAAAGGGAAACGCTAAATAGATTATTTCATGAGGAGTTAGTACGAAAATGCTTTAATGTACTTTTTGAACAATATCAGGACATCTGGGAAAAGTTATTCGTAAAATTATTGAACATATTATTTTAAAAAAATACAAAAAAGTTAATCTACTCGGTTAAGAAAAAAATTATCGAAGTCTTTTAGCACAGAAATGAAAACGTAAAAACTGTTCTAACTTTTCTGAATAAATGTAAGAAAAGTTAATTTTCTGTTTTCTTACTATTGAGTTTTAGCTTTGAGTTAGAGCTTAGTTTTCTTACATTTTCAGATTAATTTTTAACTTTAAAACTATGAGTATTAAAATTTGCTGCATTAAGTAGTTCGAAAGAGGCCGAATGATCCATACGGTAGAAAGATACAGAAGGCTCTGATCATGATGAGAGTGAAACAAATTAATCGACAATATTATTTAAATCAACATTCGGTGCACTTAGGTTATTTAGGCAGATGATTAAAGTCAAAGTTATATAACATTGTATTAGTTTTAGATTTAAGGATTTTTAGGTATTTTATCTAGAGACAGAAAGTCTAGTAGGGATTATCCCTAATGGTTCAAACGTGAGAAGATTCTGAATCATATGGATTTGTGAGCACATGATTACATTAATTACAAGATCAAGATGAATTGTATCAGACAGTAAAAGAACTTCCCATTATGATTCTTTAAATATAGGAAATTAATTAAAACTGAGGGAAATCATTACGTACACACACACACATATATATATATATATATATATATATATATATACATGTATGTGGTGTGTGTGAGTAAGTGTACGTGTAATAATTTAATTTAACTTCCTTATTTTTCCTATACTTTAACTATCACAGTCAGGAATTCATCTATATATCTTGATACAATTCCATTTAATCTTTTTTAACTTATTCAATCACATGATTTCTACATCTGCTCAATCTGTGGTTCTTACGCTTCACAGCAGTAGAGAATCTTCCTACTAGGCTTTTCATCTCCAACTAAAATACCTAAAGATCCCTAAATCAAATGCCATGTGATCTGAATAATCCTTGTATTTAAATTCCCAAACGCGGAATGTTTCTTCCTCTTCTGCTTCAACAATAGAAGAGAATGTATGAATATGGTGTCTGCTGCAAATTTCATGATGTAACTATTCTCCCTCTCTCATGGAATGTAAAATAGACTTTACTCAGAGAATTCGTGTATCATTCGCCATGACTGTCGCAAAAATGAAAAACATCTATTTCATCAATATATATATATATATATATATATATATTCTGTACTTTATTTTCTTTACATAAATAGAAATATTTTTTTTTTGCTCCGAACTTCTAGTTTCTAAAATTTTTTAAGCAAATCTTACTTAAAATTATATGCATGAAAATGTAATATTTCTGCATATTCAAATCAATGAACAATTTAAATTTTTCTCTTTAGAGTTTTTCCTATTAGAATTACGATTCCATTAAAAATTCTTTTCTCATTATTTGATTCCAAGCGTTCAACAACGTTATAATTAATTAAAACGATTGAGTGAAATAAAAAAAAATTCCAAACGCAGAAATCAATTACTTCAGGAAAGTAAGAGGAAAAGGAAGAAAAATCTTTACTTCTCTATCGATTCTGCATTAGAGTTTCACATCAATTTTGTTTCTTTTTATTCTAAAGTTAATGAAGTGAAAAACTATAGAGACTATTTTTGTTTTTAAGTGACTTGCTAGTTTGTTTAACAAGAAAGTTACTGAAAATCAAATTTGAGCTACGTTTTACTTTTTATAACACGTTGAGTAACTAAATGATATAAGAAAATCTTTTATTTTGAGTTTATGATTTCTTTTCATTGAGTATTTAAAATTCTCAAACCTTAATATGAGAATGAGAAAATTAGTTAAAAAATAAAATGTGAAATTATTATTACTTAAATGGCAAATTTTGAATAATTTCTTGTGATAACTCCCGTCTCTAATCTGTCTTTAAAATATTTCAATTTTAATTTTTTTTCGTTGGTGGTCCTAATTTGTTTTCATCAGAAATTTTAAAAAAATCAAACTTCTTCAGATAGTACCTCAATAAATTACATTTTCATAGTCTTGAAATTTGAGTCGTAAATTTTTTCTTCCTCCACGACAAAAGAGAAACACTTATTTTGATTATCATATAAAATTAGTTAAAATTTATTTAAATATTAATTATGTTTTTATGAATTTGTAAATAATATCTTTGATGTATTTTAATAAAATAATTAAATATACTGCTCAAACTAACATTTTGTCATTTTTTTAAAAATTAAAGATCAAGCAGTATAATAAAGTATATATATATATATATATATATATATATATATATGCGTGCTAAATAAATTTGTATTTAGGATCAGAAACAAAAATTAAATTAAAAATAGACTGAAAACTTACGAGCGTAAACACATTTTGAAATATTATGAATTGAATTTTTTTCTTCATAGCTTTTCTGTAATTTTAAATTCAGCTATAACTTCTATTAAAGTATCAATACATCTGTTGTTAACTTTTAACTGAATTTTTATACTGTATTTGTCAGAAACAAATAAAAAAGGTTTATAAATTTCCACTGCTTCTTTTACTTTGAAATGATTTTCGTAAGTTTAGAGAAAAACACTTGCAAAATAAAATGGTAAGGGAGAAAGTGTCTCAAATATATCAAATGTTGAGTTAAATAAAATTAAAATTTCAACACTTTAAAATTAATGACAATATTCGCATCTTAATCATTTCTTAAATTGGCTCATGTTTTTTCAGTCTGTTCAATTGTGATAGTAAAACACGAAAAAATGTAAAAATTAGGTAATGCTAAGAACTTTCTGAAAGCCTCAAAAATTATTTTAATTTTCCTAGCATTTGATTCCTAAATACTCGACACTCAAATGAAGCTTTCTAACTTGATTATTCTCTGCGAAAAAAGGAAATTACGAAAAGCGATTCTTTTAATTTCATAATTCTACGGTAAAACGTTTCTGACGAGATTAATAAAGTGGATTTAATTACCTTTAACTCATTGATTAGAGATGGCTATTAATTAACCAGCTACCATGGGTTTTTTTTAATAAAGGGCTCTTGGAATTAAAAAAAATAACTTATCCAAAGTTTCAAAAAACTGAATTCGTGGAATTCCAAAACTCTTAAATTTCTGAAAGAATTAACATTATTTATATACTTTTTTAACGATAATGCTATATAAAATGTTTCTGAAGAACGTTAAATGAATAAAAATAAATAATCAAAAAGACGTATCAGAGGGGCTATGGATTATTTCAATCTTAATGCACGAGAAAGTCCAATTTGTAATAAATTTTTATAAAAGTTGTATTTTAACTGAAACAACCAAACCATTTCCACATTACAAATTACTAGCTAAGAAACTCTAAGTTGCGAGAAAAAAAATCTCCTTCCAATAAATAAAGAAATAAAAATTTAGAAAACAAACTCTTCTTAACCACTTTTTATTTTTCAACTGTACAAGAAAAAAGAAATATAAAATTTCAAAAAAAATGTATTTTATAAAATTCGTCAATTTTAAAGTAATTTTTGTTTTAACAAAAAGTTGAATGTATAGATACGAAACTAATTCTAATAAATTGTAAAATAGATTTTATATTGAAAAAAATTTTATACAAAAATGTAGTTAAATTTAAATATTTTTAAGACTTTATATCTCTAATTTGTTCAGAAATAAAAAGAATTGTTTATATTTTGACTGGAGTTGAAAAATAATTAAAGAAATAATAATAGCAATTTGCTTCAATATTCATGATAGTTGATTCTAAAACAATTCTAAAATTGAACCCCATGTAAATGAAATTTCTTGAAATTCTCGAGACAAAAATGATAGTCTTACTATTCTGAATAACTTGATCATATTTTAAGCAATTTCTCCTATTCCTTATTCCATAAAGAATGAATTAACACATCGATCAATAACTCCCGAGTCTAACATTGAAAACAACATTTTTTTTGCAAAATTTTTTTTTATTCATCAACATAACACCTTTTGTTAATCACCTTTTAGGGTGATACAATCGTTCCAACAGCTTTCTGAATCATCGACTCGTTGCTGTTTTTGTTCCATCGAAAGCAATCGCGGCACCCACTTGGAAAAAACCTTTTTCACTTCACTTCAAAAAACCTTTTTCCTGGTCCGATCGACTTAAAATTTTGACACGTTTCAAGCAAAGGTTAGTACTCTAGAAAGACCTGGTTACTGGTTTACTACGAGTGCCATCTCTGGGTTAGTCTCGGGAATTATTGATCGATGTGTTAATACCTAAATCTCTATATAAAAATATTTAATGTCTTGAATGATATTTACTTTTATCCAATGATAAATTTAAGAGAATGTTTGCATTACCATAACATATTTTTGAAAGTCAATCAACCAAAACATCTTTGACAAGATAAACGTACTTATTTTATGCAAAATTTAAATGTTCCTCACTTTTCATTAAATTGAAAGCAATGGAAGTCTTATTTTTATATTGAAATATATGTTTACTTGTGTATGTATTTACTTAAAGAAAATAATATATACATATATATACATAAATAAATAATTATGCAGCACTTAATAATCGACAGTTGATTATTAAGACCTTAAGATACATCTTGCATAAAGTCACACACACAACTTAGTTTTCTAATTTTAAAATTTCCAGAGTACTTATAACTATTCACTGAACACAATTATAATTTTAAATTTAAATGTTAAGAAATTTTAAAAGCTTAAAAGCTTAGAATTTAAATGTATCTTAATTGTTATACCAATATTGTACATTACTTAAAATTTTTGAGCGCTTCTTAGAAAACTATTATACAGTACAAGAAACAACCTCATTTTAGAATATGTTAAATATCAAGACTATGGATAAAATAGGTCTTGAGCAAAGTTCACAAGAGAATTCTAAAAGGCCTATATTAAGAAAAGTTTGTATACAGATGTTTTCTTTATGTCGTACTACGTTTGCTTATAATTCTCAAATTCAATTTTTTTCTCTTTATAAAATTCTTATAAATAATTCATTTATAAAACTAGAGAAGCGTCTTCTAATTTTTAGCAGCAATACCAAAACAGGAAAAAGTTTGAGCATTTTACAAAGTTATCATTAGCTCATTACAGGTGAATGGATGTATGAATGGTGCCAAACAAACACATGCATACAAATTTTACTCCATCAAACATTTATAATACAAAATCTTGAATAAAAAAAGGGAAGATAACTTTGTTTTGGTTTTATTTTTAATCAATTTTAATTTTTAGTGTATTTTCTCGAAATAAAGAAGTTTTTCCCATTTTTCGGGCTTTTTTTGTCATTCCTTAAGATTCTTTTAAATAAATATTTGGTCATAAAGATTTTTAAAATATGGTTTTTAATCCCCGAAAGTAAGAATCAAATATTATTATTTTCAAATGATTATGGTTTTCTTCTCATGCCAATAAATTATGTTATTTCACCATAGGTGTAAATAGGGTGGGAGTAATGCTGGTTATATTCTATAACAGGTATTATCTTGAGAGTTTATCAAAGAGTTTGGTAACCGCTCTTTTTCTAACGATAAGTAACATAATTAATGAAGGATTCTTTTTTGGAGGGGTGGGGAGAGATTATATTTGTTCCATAACTTTTACGATATTATAACCACTACACATTTTCGTTAACTTCAGGAAAGTTTAGTAACTAAAAACTTGAAAAAAATATATAAGTGTCTAATTTTGAGTTTATTAAGTCTCATTTATTCGTGTTTCATCTTCAAAGAATTTAAATCCACTATAGGACCTAATGATTGTTTTGCCTTTGCTCCTTATTTGTATTTGAAGTTATCTTAAATGCAAAATATATATTATATTTATATTATTAAGATGTTTATAATTATTTTATACTATATATTCTAGGATCAATAAATGATTTGTGCACAATCATAATATATATATATATATATATATATATATATATATATATATATATATACATGTGTGTTTGTGTGAGTATGTGTGTGTGTGTGTGATTTACAATATTTTCCGTAAATATTGATGTTTTTATTTATATCTGGTATATTTTATCAAAAGATTATGGAATTATCATCATAAAAAATCAACAAATTTCTAAGAAATTTCAATTGAGAAAATTTGTTCTAGAAGCTATGTAACATTTTATGTGATTATACAAAACTTATTCAGTAATTGCATTTACCTAATATATTGATTTTTGGAATATTTTTTTTTCGCAAAAGAGAGACTTAATTGGTGTAGTTCATTTTCAAAAAAATAACTTAATGGAAACCTATTCATTCTAAAATAAAGCATAAGATATTTGCCAATTTTGAGAGGATTTTCAATAGATGAAGTGATATTTTAAAACTTTTAATAAATTAAATTGGCTGCTGAGAAGAATTTATTGGTTTAATGGAATATTTTGATAAAACTATGTGCACTACAGATAAATAAGTATAAAAATACGGTTCTAACAATTTTCTACAAGTTCTCACGACGTGATTATTTGAAGAAAGTTAGCTCAAAATTATGGAAATGAATGGTAAAAACAATAATTTTATATAAAAAAAAAAAAAGTGGGAGTAGGGCACTACACCAAAGTACACGAAACCGAAATAACACAAGACAATATGTAGAAGTAGAATTTCATTACTCAGTTAATAATTCAACTGAATTTATGCATAAAATAAATCACACCAGGTGTTCAAAGTTCTGAAACAATTTCTCTAAACACAGTGATGTGGGTTCTTCGACGGTGACGCATTGTTTAACAAACATTTCAGAAAATATGAAGTTCCACAGATCAGAGCATATTAGTTAATCTGCTAATCTATAAGACTCTAGGCATTTTCAGAACATCGGAGCTATTGTAGCGGCAATGACAATGTGAATGACCAAGTTCATTTTAGAAGCAACAGATATTGCGTACATAAATGTCTCCAACGAAAAGAAAATTATCCAATATTATTCTAGCGTTATTGGGGCCGGTTTACCTTCAATCCAGCGATCTAGGAAGGATATGTCCAACTCTTTACATGAATAAGTCATAAAGAGCTAATAATACAGCGCATTGGAACCATATCCGCCTATGAATACTCAAGGGACAATGCATCTAACATAAATGGCTTTCAATGCATCTGATAATTCAGAAGTCCATATATTTTATGTTCAGCCCAATCCGTAACAGAGAGTAGACTTCCAATTTCATTCCATTCGATCAAATCGCTATTCATTAATATTTTCCGCTAAATTTATCCCCAAAAAATTCAGATGCTCTTAAAAAAAGAAAAATTTCAAAACCAAAATATCTACGTTGCTTCATATAAAAGAAACTAAATTACAATTAAGAACATTTTAAAAATTCCAGATTCTCTTTTTTTCTCTCGAAAGTTTCAGTCGCAGGAAATTAAAACGAACTGAAACAAAATGTCCTTGATTATTCATAACATATGAATGATGTGTTAATCATGATGTAATAATATTAATTTATTTATCAATATAATGTGCATTTGCACACAAAACGAAATTTCTTAATTCTCAAAAGAGAAACTACTTAATTATAACTGTTAATTTTCTCATGTTTTATTTTTTGCTTTTAGACACAACATTTAATCTCGATATGTTTGAAGTTTGTGTTGATAATAGTAACATTTTCGAAACTACCATTACCGATAGCTATCTCCATAGATTATTGAAACAAAGACATCTATTATTACTATTGCCATATTTATGAGGAGATAAAAAGGGAAGAGATATTAGTAATCATTAACGTAATTATGAGAAAAAGAGGAGGAAGAATGTCATATGTTTGCCTAACAATAATTAGCAAGAAACCATTAAGCCTTGGAACAAACTTAACGCGGTGTAAATCAGTAGTATGAGAAATTTACTGCCATTATCTGTTTTTTTCCCTATCAATAGAGGAGATAAACTTCAAAAACCGTTGATATTTTTCGATCTATTAGTACGAAAATAAAATCAAAGAATTACAAAATCTTCAAATACAACAAAAATATTTATTTTACTCAAGTTAACTAATAATTAATTTACAGTAATTCAATGAAACCTTCAAAATTTTGGAATGTTAAAAATACCAACCGGATCTGAACAGAATATGGTTTCTGACAAGCAATGAAAATGTAAAAAAAATATTAAATAAAGAAATATGTAGTTATTTTTAAAATTTTCTGCTTCTCATAAAATTAAAATGTTATATTTGTATGAGAATATATGATGAATAAGAACATTTATTATGAAATTCTTAATATGAACCTTATTTAGAGTTAACTCAATAAATACACTATGAACAAAACACGAGATATCAACAAATCCTTCGTAATGATTCATTAACAAGAACAGTAAAAACTAGGTAAAATCAAAATAAAATAAATTGTTTTCCAAAAAGGTTTTGATAAAAAAAAAGAATTCAAAAAATTACAGAAGTCTCTGTACATGAAACCCAGACCCAGAATTTGTTTGCTACATTTTTCAATTTCCTTTCTTCCAATTTACAATTCTCATATGATCAAAAGTAATGCGAAGGACATTCTGAAAGAAAGTTTTCTCATTTTTTGAAGGAGAAGATGGTACACCAGGTGAAAGAAAAAATCGCCACAATAATCCACACCCGTCGCTGGTTCAAAGACAGAAGTAGCGTCAATGGAGGAATGACGCATGCTCAGGACGACGAAAAAAGAGAGTAGTAACAGTCGAGCGTATCCAAGTGTGAATCACGATAGCAGACAGACATGTATTTATAACATGGTCGCAATGGAAGTGCGTGCTGTTATCCGGCCTGAAGGGGTATTGGGTACTGTCATCCATGAACACCTATAAACCGTGTATGGTGAACAGGTCATGTCACGCAAATGGTTGGACGCTAGTGTTGCACATTCAATGAAGGAAAGCAGTGTGTGGAGGATGAAGGTCGAAGTGGACGTCCCTCCACATCCACTATGAGAAAAAAAAACATTGCTAGAATGCAGTACAGGATGTTAGCGGACAGACACACGATAGTACCAGACGTGGCGTCCATACTGCCATCGCGCTAAGGCCTTTCCAAAACTTACTGAGGTTGAGCAGGCTGTGAGGCAATCTCTTGCACAGTGAGGAACCGAATTCTAGCAGAGTGACTTCTTCAGACTACTTGTACGTTACAACAAATGTCTCAATGTCATCTGCGACTATGTCGAAAAATAGTGCAATGTATATAATTCATGATGTTATGGTTTATTTCTATAAGGAATAAAGTTTCCTCCAGAAAAAATAATGAAATTCAGAACATTCAACGTAAATCAATCGAAAGATGATAATTCAAAGAATATTATTGAATAAAAATAATAAAAAAAAAAATCGATGTTTAAGTCATTTTTAGGGTACGGAATCTATTTGAGATACCCCATTTTTGAGTGAAATCAACCAAGTGATTTATTTTTGACACCTTTTTAACAAGTTCGAAACTTGTTGGTAGAGAAGCTACACTAAAAATGTTAGAATAACTTAATAGTACAGTAATGAAAGCTGAAAAGAAACTTTAATTAACAGGAAAAAATTATCGTCATAGATAAAAACATTTCATTTACTAAAAATTTAAAACAATCATATTTTTTTTAATATTTTTTTTCTGAAGTCCGGGAGCTATGATAGGAAACTTATGCACATTTCTGAAATATTTCAAATATTTCTTATTGTATTTTATTTTTATTATTAAAATTTTGAAGTAATTATTTTGTGTATTTCCTTTTTCTTAGTTATATTATCTTACTATATATGTACTTTTCATAACACTCAATTAGAATATGTAACAATATTAATTTAATTAAATTAAATTTGAATTAATGCATTTAATAACATTTATAATTATAACGTGGCTCCTTCTCATGAATGAAAATGTGAAATGAGACTCTTATTAACCTTATGCGTGCCCACTCCTGTCATATACAATATTTTTTCCCACGCTTTATATTTATTATTAGATTACACTTTACATTATTCGATTTTGAAAATTTTGAAACTATCGAAACTCATCACGTAACTTCGTTTGATTTTATTTTTTTTTTCATTATTGCATTATAAATGTGCATTTTTTCTATATATGTGTACAACTAAGTATTACTAAACCCTTAAAAAATTCATACATTGAAAGTTATTGTAGTTTCAAAATTTTTGTTAAATTAATTTTATTGCTTAAATTTCTTATGATTGATTCCTTCTCGGCATAGTAACATTACACGAAAGGAATCAGTTGAGCTGCTCAATATTTCTTAAGCAAATTACAATGTTAACAGCATTACATCTTAAACTAAAGTTCAAATTAAAAGAGGTATATTTAAAATTGTTTTATTTAAAACAGTATAAACTCCTCAGACCCGTACTGAAAAATGTTAATAAAATTAGTTAAATTCTTATTTTTGAGAAATTAAGTGTCTCCTGGAGGACATATTGGAATAAAGTGACATCATAATGTTAATTTAAAATATTTCTTCAATCTTAATTTAATGAGCAATTCATAACAATTAACATAATGAGCGTAATGTAAAATTTGAATCACAAAATATTCCTGTCCGAACTGTTTGCAGAAGAGTCCTAATTTCCAAAATTTATCATTCGTTTTCTTTTCTCTCTCTTTATCTTATACTATGAAATAATTTCTCAAACTTAAGTTATTTCTTATTGAAAACTCGTGATTTCCTATAAATATTGTCTGAGAGTACGGGACTTTTATAACTTTTTCTGCCCAATAAATTCGAATTTTGCGAAATTTTAAATTAGACATAATTACAGTGATCACTAATTATGTTTCATTTCATTTTCTGACAGACGACACTGAAATTACAGAAGTGGGAAGTTTGAGTAAGAAATTAATAATATTACATATAAACAGCAAGTTTAAGGAATTCGATAATGTGTTTAATAACTTTTAATTTCACAAATAATAAAAAATATAAATACTTAGAAATGCGCAAGCGAATAATTTTCTTTGTCTCGGAAAACATCATTTTCATTTTTCCATAAATAAGCTGCAAATGCAAAATATTCACTAAAAATCTTTTTTTTTTTCGGAACTACCATCTATTAACAAGAAAATCAACTAATTCTGGATACCAATGACGCTTTTATTTAACTTGGCTGCATTTTTGAAAGTGTTTTTTAGTGACTTCTACAGACGACGCTGGGACTGAGGAGGATAAGCCAATGTTATTCGAATTGGAGTATTCGTACTCGCTCAGGTATTCAATTTTTATTAAAGAATCTGTTATTATCATACAAAAAGGCACTAAACAAAATTATTCTTAAACAACATTTCAAGCATCAGAAAATTTCTGTTTGAAATCAAGAGATTCATTTACATGGAAATGGTAACCGTGAAATAATATATAACTATCTAATTATTAAAGTCGCACACAACAATCTTACTACGAATTCCTTTGTAAATACTATCGGAAAGGCGTTAGAAGAAAGTTACATTTGTCTTTAAAAATCAACACTGCACTTGTTTTTCAAAAAAAAAAAAACCAATTCTTATAATATTTCGAATACAATATTTGATATTTCAAGTAAGAGAATGGCAACAGTATCATTGAGCAAAATAGAAATTCAAGTTAATCCATGTGACAAAGAAAAAAAATTCAGTATAGTTTAAATTTGCCTGTAAATGGCCAGGGATTCAATTTAAGGGTCTCCCAGTTGAAAAAGACAGATTAATCAACATCGACTTAAAGTCTTATCAAATATACAAGTGTAAGCTTTCATCTCTCGACAACAGAAAAAAAATCCGAAATCTACCTTTGACAGTCGTAGTATTTTGGAGTGCATTAGACTTTATATTATTGGCCAGAGGTGTGCGGCATCTATCGTTAACTGATCGATTGAGGTCGCTAGATCGTGGTCATTGTTGTTTCAATCGAATCGTAGGCTCGAGTCCTGATACTTTTTACTGACTTATTGATTGTTTATTAGTATCTCGCTAAGAAGCAACAAGAAGACAATTGCAACACACCTCGTAATTTTGAGTCACTGTCGAATGATGAGAACGATATCTGAGTTACCCCCCCCCCTCTCCAAGCTTTCGCAACACGTCAACAAAAGGACTTTGAGCCTCGACATATTCAACGTGCATCAGCACCACTACAGTGGAATAAGAATTCGGAGTCTTTCGTGTAATAAGGATTCGAACCCTCAACTTGAAGGATGCAACTCTAACCATGAGCTCGGGACCACGACCACTCGACTATCGTGTTTGTTAATACTCCTACAGATATGTCGAATAGCGGAGATGATGCATGTCGAATTTGTCGAGGATGATTTCCTCACGTTGGTTCAGTGTGGAAGTTTGAAAAGTAGCATTTCAACTCATATAACATCCTCTATCGTGGCTTAACATTGCGAGATATGTAATAAATATCCCTTAAGCTGTTTCTAAGTGCAATGCTAGTAAATAATTAATTAAGCAAAACTGGGTGTGGGAGCTTTTCAAGGGAAAAAATCACGTTCAAAGCGTACATCGAGAGAAAAGGTTATGGATAAGAAGTATATCAAGTAAACATTAGTTTAAACCTCTTATGATTCATACTAAATTTAAATTAATGTTTCAGTTTGTATGATAAAAACGTAAAGAGATTTCTTATTGCATCGATTATAAGACATATTAGGATATTAAAAATCATATTATCCTTAACGATTTCCGATTCTAAATTCCTAAAATTGTTTATATTATTGATGCAAAATGTATGTTTTCAGTAATTTCTCATTCGCTTTGCTCTCAATTTTAAATACTTACTATATCGAAAAGCAGAAAATTTACAAAGTTCGAGAGGAAGTATAAGAAATATTTTATCGTTTAACATTAAATAATTGAAGTTTGTTTTGATGTAAAAAAGGTTTGAATCTGCTCCTAAACAAAGAAACAAAGTTTGGCTTTAGATGAGTTCACAAAATAAAAAATTGAGAGTCTACTATTTAATCTTCAAGGATAAAATATTTATCAGGAAAGTAAATTCGCTTCTTTAGTCAACGACCTCAGAAGCTGAAAATGTGGTCAATTCAAGATCATTGAATTGACTTCGTTCTCCTCAATCAAAGAACCACTTGGGAACCGTCTCAAAGATTACATAACAAATGAATCTTTTGGGAAAGAACGATTCAGACTTGTGCAGTGAAGTAGCTTTAATCAAACCTCCAGAGGAATGAAACTCATCCAATAAAAGTCGCCAAACACCGTAACTTTTTATCGCGCTGCTGCTTGCAATGAAGAATTCTCATTGAGTTCTGTTTTCCTCTTCTAACTATTTCAGATAATGTTGATGAATACAACTACTTGGAGACTTAATTTCTCCATAGGGTATTTAGACTGGAAATTTTCAAATCGGTACTTTTGATTATTAGTCAAATGTTTTACGTCAACTGTAATTCTAAGCTTAAATTCATAACAAAAGAATATTTGACACTTATACAAATTGACAGACTGAATTCCATTATGTTTAACTCCAGCCATTTAGGCTTACTTGCACTTCAATCTCCTTAAAGCTTAAGCCCTTACTGTTTGAGTCTGATTAGTAAATATATACCCCGACGGAACAAAGTGATATGTGTTTAAATTAATACAATACGTGCAAAATAATAAAAATAAAAAATTCCGAGTAAACCTAGATTAAAGAAGTGAAAGAGGTTTTAAATAATACATGAAAAGTAAAGTTATAATTCTTAGTTACTGAATTAATATTTATAATCTTTCATGGTATGAAAAGTTTCAAAACAGTCTCCCTAAGTGTACCGAATGGTTCCTAGAGGCTTTTGAATAAAAAGTTATTGCTTGTTTGCGTCTTTTAATAATTTATCTATTCAAGCATTCCCAACATTCTTCTTTTACTTGCGAAATTTAAAATGGGTAGTTTTTCTTCAAGTCGCTTTCCCTTTTCAAACGTTCTACGTCGCATATATGCAAACTGTATAGCAAAAAAAAAACGATGCGCCAAGAAGGAGTTGTCCGATTAAAATGCAATTTCGTATGCATAGACGTTTGGACAGAACATGCAAAGGATTAAAGTTTGGTGTCCAATAAATGAACAGCGGGAGCTACAGCGCATCGAAACTGTGCACTCAGCTTGTGTATATAAGAAGCAATTCTCAATCTGATGGTCATATTTTCTGTTGCATTCCGATTTAGGATACCTTTCAACGTCTGAAAAAATGCCTCACCGCAGAATTCGAGCTCATTCCGAGCAACTGTCAAAAATTGAAAGAGGTCGTGCAAATGGATTGTAAGAGACAGGTTGAGAAAATCGAAGAGTTGCTCGTCATATGGATCGAAGCGATGTGGCGATTAGAAGATGCAGGCAAGAGTGGGTGGACAGCGGCAGATTTTAGCATCATAATGGTAGCGGTAGACCTAGGGCCTCAGCAGATCGGGAGGACAGAGTCATTGTCAGATCAGTTGTCACAGCGCCTGTTTCATCGTTATCAACCCTTTAGACATGCTACCCGCACACGAGAGTTCACCATGACTATTCACAGACGGCTGATAGATCGAAATCGACACTCGTACCAACCACTACACTACCTGCCACGCACCCCTGCACACTTTTGAATCAGATAACAGTGGTGCGTGGCTCGATCAGGTTTGAATGATGCTGACTGGGGACGTATCATGTTTAGCGACGAATACCGCTTCCAACTGTATCCTGACAATCATCGAAGATGTGTCTGGAAACGCCCAGGGCAGCTTTTGCACGCCACACAGTCCCTCAACCAAGAGTTATGGCCTGAGGTGCAGTTTCCTTTGATAGTCGGAGCCCTTTGGTCGTCATTAGGGGCACACTTACAGCGCAGTGGTACATCGACGACATTCTGAGACCTGTTTTGCAACCGATCATTTTGCAACATTCTGAGACCTATTTTTCACTAAGATAATGCCAGACCACATACAGCACGTGTTACTATGAACTGTCTTACAACTTGTCAAACACTTCCTTGGCCAACCAGATCTCTCTCCAATCGAGCATGTCTGGGATATGATGGGAAGACGACTATATCTATCAAGAATTGTTGATGACCTGGCCCGACAATTGGAACAAATTTGGTAAGAAATACCGCAGGAAACCATCTGGGAGCTTTATCACTTCGTGTGGTAGCTTGAATCCAGGCTGGAGATGAGTCAACACCTTATTGTGTTCATTACTTTGTTACCATATAACTCTGATATAAATCATTCAATTTTTCTGAAATTTTAATCATTTTCTATTTTGTATATAGTTTTCCTATCCGCCAATTTTTGTCTCCATCGCAAAACTCATTCTTGGTGCGTTGGTTATTTTTTGTTATTGTTGTTAGAGTGTATTTTTTAATCTTATGTAATCTTCATGCTGCTGGTTGGTGTTTGGTTGGTTTTATTAATGTCGCATCAGAAGTAGTACTAGTGGTATTGGCTGTGGACCTCGTAATGTTGAACCTTGGTCAAGCGACAATGACGACTCCTCAGATGGCACCCCCTCTCCTAACTTCCACACTACGCTAGAGGGAGGACTTAAAGCCTCTACAGATTTAACGTGCATCACGTCCGGCTACACAGTGAGTATTTAGTGGCAAAACAGACTCGAACCCTTGACTGGTCGGAGACCACCAGCCCTGAGTCCGAGACCACCTTCGGGTTTCTGAAGATAACTGAGTAGTAAGAACATTTAATGTTTATTTTGCGAATCTCTTTAGATTTATTATCAATATTTCTTGTTAATTTATTTCTCTAATTATCTATTACATTTGCACTTTTGTACTTATTCTTATTTATGGTTGTTTTGTGTGCTTTGCATATCAAAGTTTTCCCCAAGTGCTGAAGTCACTTCTCTAAATTCACCGAGTTCACTATTTTATTTTTACATGAATGGAATTCTGTATTATTATTTTTTTTACATTTTATGTATTATTTTCAGTTGTTAAACCTCCTGTTTATTTTCCATTTCTGCTTAAATTTTTATTTTTCATGGTTTTATGTACTTTTTCTGTCACCATTGGAGGTTTTAGAGGCCAATTTCGATTACGATTGTTTTCTTTCTGTAAGACCTGTCACTTCTAGACAGCATTATTGGTCTCCAATATGTAGTAGGAGAGAAATAAAATAACTTCCACGCACCAAATAGGCAGACGTCCAGCCTCTATTGACTGTTATTAAGGCTATGTATAGCTTGAATGTTTACTTATTTATTATTTGCTCCGCAATTTTATCGTTTTTAATTTTTTTAGAATAAATATTATTTTTTATGTTTTCAGTCTGAAACTTTTTTTGCATTCGATTCTATATTTTTATTTATTTAAATATGTAATTCTTCTTTATTGTTTGTATCGATTCATAATAAAAAAATTAAGTAAATAAAAAGTATTGCCGTTTCTCTCTTCTTTTTCTGAACATTATATTTAAATTTCATTTAATAAAATTGCATTTTAATTTTTATTCTCCTGGATGTAACATTTCATAATTAATTACAACTTCATTAAATATATCAGTAATTATTATCTTATAAATTACAATTTTGCATTTAATTCTGTTAATTTATTAAGGTTCTTAAGAATTTTCCTTAATTAATGAACTACAAGTATCGCCCCTTTTTGATTTAAATTTATCTATTTAACTTTGCAATACTTTATCTACTAATCTACATTTTGCTTGAAATCTAATTTGTAGTACCCTTCAATTTACTTAAAATATTATTTAAAATTTGGTCCTAATAGAAAACATTTCATACTTCGAGCTAGATTGTTGTAGTTTTCAATTCAGACATGCGAAGAACAGGTATGCTAACTAGTCCCTAATAAAAAACAGAAATTATATTTGTATCCCTCCAGTGTTGATATTATTTTACGACAAAATAGTTAAAGCTATGACAGATACAGAAACAAATCATATTTAATATTCTATACTTTCCACAACGCAAGACAAGACATAAAAACGAAAATAAAACGCAGATTTTAGAATACGTCACATCATTTCGCAAAGAAAGACTCCTCCCTATCAAGTCCCCGCTTGAACTGCTTCCAAAAAAAAAAGGAATTTTCCTCCAGTCACACAATGTATATACTCAAGAAACACGAACTTTAAAATCCTAAAAATAATATTTTCTGAAAATTATTATTACGCCTAGCGTAGAAAGAATAATATAACTAGATTAGAAACATTATATAAATCAAAATATGATTAACAAACTAGGTTCTTCACTCCTTCTCTACTTGAAAGCAGAAACTATCTAATTTCTTTCACAATTTAAATTTGTAAGTATTTTCACTATCACATTGTAACAATAATAATAATAATAACTAAGGAAAATAGCATCATTTACGAACAAAACTTAAAGCAAAATTTTAAAAACATACACACATATATTCATCAATATTGTTGTATAAAAATTTGTTTTTGCAACTACTCACAGGTTTAATATTTTTCTTTTCCACACTAATTCCTCGAGTAAGAATTTTAATGACTAATTCCCTGTTCGGATATATATATATAATGCGTACTAAGAGGTTTAAAGCAGGCATGCCTTGCAATCTGCAATATATATATATATATATATATATATATATATATATATATATATATACACCACAACGACACATATGCTTGCTTTCACTCATACATAGAAATATCAGATGACAATTCTTCCAAAACAAATCCTGCACTTCACACAAAAGACGATGAATCCTTATTTCACTTAAATATATCGTGTATGATATTTTTTAAATACAACCAGCATAAATAAATCTGGAATGATTTTTCTTCTAAAATGCAATATCAGGATGATATTAGCATATCAAAATAAGTGTCGGGGTGTCACAAACTGAAAATAGCGCACTCGTGGTGACCTGACCAAAGAAACAAATAAGTCCGACGGCCCATATTACACGTTCGGGCATTAGTGTATCCCTCCAAAAGAAAAAGCAGTGTCATCTGGATACCGTTTAATACTCAGGAAAAGGTAGTGTTACAATACGGTTTTACATATTTATTTATAGAAAAACAGAATACTTTATTTAAGGAAAAATTATTGAGTTATATTCTTTCTTTTTCTTGTGCTCTTAAAACTCAATTATTTTTTCACTTTCTGGTTGTTCCCTTTTTTATTCCCTTTCGGATAAAATTCTTTAGATTTGTTAACATATTGAAACTTAAATATAGTTAATTGTAATAACAATCTTGTACTCTCTCTCTCTCTCTCTCTTTGTCTTTCTCTCTCTCTCTTTCTCTGATATTCAGAATTTCTGACTTTTTTTGAAATGATAATACAAATTAGGGAAACCATCGCGACATTGTAATAATTACTGTTGAAGCATTGGATTATTTGTCATGGATGCTCAAAATAACTACATCCAGAAGCTGTTCTGCGCTTCCGGACTGCAAATGAAATAATTTATTTTTTAAAACCATTTGTTTTCACATGCACTTAAAGCCGTTAACTAAATACGTAAAATAGAAATACAATGGTTTGCGAAGTTAATACAATAAGTATGTATATACAGTATTCATAAGTCTTTGGATATTATGAATATTACAGAATGTGAGTGAGTGAATGTAAAGTTTATTAGCGCAAGAGCCAGATATGGCTATGCTGCGCCGAACAAGATTAAACTGTGGTCTAGACGTGAAGCTGAAAAAAAGATAAGTGATTGACAAGAAGGTGAATATTACAGAAATTAAAAGCGCGTGTAATTGCTTATATTTATTTACAAAAATGTGATAATTTTTCTAGAACAGTTGTTATAATTTTTTTCATGTTAAATTGACTCACTTAATATTTGAGTGAACTTATATTCTTTTCCTCACGATTATGTGTAATATACGAGTACGTATGGTCGAAAAAATTAAGTAGCAAATCAAAGCAATAATTAAAAACAAACGGTTTTATTTTTTAAGAATTAGGGAATTACCTCCAAATATGAAATTACTATCTCCCTAACTCCTAAGGATATCCAATGGAAATAAATAGAAGAATCGTTTTCTCCGTAATTCTGAAAATCTTCCATATCCTTCGAAAAACTTAATTCATTATTAGTAATTAATTCAAAGATATTTGTAACATAAAATCGAGTTATAATATACACATATAGAGGAAGTTAAAAACACCACGCTATAATGTATTATTATCATAAATATCATTTACTCTGTCTTAAATTCAAATGCATAACCTTTCAAAAAGAAGAATTCAGTTCACTTATATAATAAAAAATTACAGGTCATCAACGCTCCTTAACTATCATTATCAAAAACAAAACTACGTTAAAAAGAAGCACAATAAAAATATTTAATTAAATCTGGACTTTAATAATTTTTAAGTAAATCTGATCTTAGAATATTATTTTAGATGACATGCTAGCCAAGAATTGTTTAATACTTGCGTCTAGTTACTCTTTCAACCCCGTTTTGGTTAAATAGCTATGGTTCAATATCAGTTAAAAAGAAAAGGCTTTCTAAAGGCTCGCTGAAAAGGAAAACACAACTCTATTAGCGGATAGTATCAAGAGAGCTCCCAGCCTATCACCCCCTTTAATTCGCGAACTCCAAGATTAAGATAACGCCCACTAAGTATAAACTTGTCAAGAGAATGTGATGAGTGAGTTTGGAGTGACACCATCAATACCGATGCTATTAACCATTAATGTATCTCCTTTAATATATATATATATATATATATATATATATACTTTGATGTCTTATAGAATAGATGGTTGCTATTATATGGAAGAAACCTTATTTGGTGGGTCATAGATATATGTATTCAGTGCTTGGAGAACGCCTATAACATTTTAAACGTAAATTTCAAAACTTAATGATATTTTCTTCATGTTTCCTTTAGTTTCAGTTTCATAGATGATTTAATCCGAATCATCGATAGATGATCCATCGATAATAGCATATAATGAAACATAATTTTTTAGCACATAGTTTTTTAATGAGTAGCTTCAACAAAAATGCGTGGGCATAAAATAAACCATACATGGTGTTAGGTTCTAAAGATTAGTATTACAATACATTATGATCATAATAATTACATTTAGTTTGCTTAAAGTATATGTACATTGTTAGATATCATTAATTTTATATTTGTCGTTTGCTTTTATTTTAATATCGAACAGAATATCATTGTCTTCTTTAATAATTTATCGTTTGCTCTTGTTTTAATATTTAATTTAATAATTGATTTTTTTCATCATCATCTATTTTTATTCATTTTAACTGGCGGGGTTGTCGTTAACACTGGCAACATTTATCTAGTCTAAAATGTTTCTCTTGTGAAAATAAAAATGTATTAGTAATTTGAAGAAGGTTTTTTTTTCTTTTCTTGATTTTAATAGCTTCTGTGGAACCTGGAACTCGGCGGTATGCTTAATTTATGCTATTTGATATCGTTTTTTGAATAATTCTACTTTTTCAAGAATTTGACTGTTCTTACTTTTAGCAGAAATTTTGGTGAACTGCCAAATTTCTCTAATACAAGAATAGCCCAGATTTTTCGTCTGAAGAAGTTTTGAAACGTACCCTAGAATCTATACGAAAGAGCAAACAAAGACTAGAAGCTAAGGAAAGACATGAAGAATCAGCAACGAAAAAGCCGAGCTAAGAAACATGATGAACCCGAGCGTTACCTCATGTTAAAACGAAATTCTGTAACTTTCTTCTTTAAATACTCAAAGACTGATTTAAACAAGGGAATTTTCCAAAAGTGCGTTCCTTCAATTAACTATTTTAATACTTTTTTCCATCCTGACTGAACGTCATCTCGTGCAACTCATGTAGCTGTACTGGAAAATAAATCGTAAAAGTTATTCGTTTCTTACTTATTTAAAGTTACATTTATACTTATGTAAGATGAATTCGAAAAATGTTCTTAAAATATTTCAACATTGCCGTATTGTATTTCGTCCCTATTAGTCCCTGTGTTGCTTCCTAGTAAGATATTAAAAAAGAACAATCAACCAGTCTGATGTCTGAAATCCTTTAGTAATCTTCAGTGGGTATTTGTATTTTTTTATTTTTTCATACTCTAAGATTACCTATATTTTAATTTGAAGCGTCTTTATATTCATCCCACAAGTAAATTATGTACGTATTAATCGTACATATTTGATAAATTTATATTCTAGAAAACCTTTCTTATTGAAAATTTAAACCTCATGCCTAAATAACGATATGTAAAAGTTAATTTAGTCTTTAGACAACGAAAAATATTAATTTACCTGTTTGTAACCATAATAAAAATTTTAAGACTCGTACGACTTTGAATGTTAAATTTGTTTTTGAAAACTATACGCAGAAAGATTGCAAAATGGTAATCGGTAAACATCATCCAGAGGTTCCAAGGTCCTACTACCTTCTCCTACTCTACAGCCTAGAACTCTAAAATAACCATAAATATTTAACGAGCTTCGAGAATTTAATTAACCAGAGAAAAGGTTTTTTTTCTGCTTCCTCTTTAAACTTTCCAGTGGAAGTTGTTAGCAACAGAGTTTCCCCAGGAACAATTTATCGTTCTGTTAGAAGCACCACTTTCGATGAACAGCTGACGTCGTGGACATAAATTGGAAGGAATCAAATGTTGACTTTGGCTCTTCAATTAAGCCACGTCGACCGATGTTGGTTAATGGCACTCTGTCTTTCAAAGAATACCGTTTGGTGCCTTTTTGGGTCAAGAAGACCAAGAAAAACAGCACTTTAGTCATTAGGATGGAAAGTTTTGCTCTTGCTTCAAATTACGCCTTTTCTAAAAGTTGTTTTTCGTGGGATGTTGGAAAAACGTCGATCTTCTGTATTGACAAACCTGGTAAAAGAATTTAGAATATTCTTCATGTCTTTTTATGCATTTTCACAAACAATTTAGAAGAGTTTCTTTGAGATTTATTGTTTATTATGTTTACAATGTTCCAAATAATTATGCAATTGTTTTCAAATGTTATCCTAATTTAATTATAAATAAATATCTACAAATGAATAATTCTTATTTAGAAAATAATTATAGAAACATAAAATTCATAATGGAATTGAAGTTCTGTATAAAAAATGAGATCAGAAATTAACAAAATTAAATTTCCTCAGATCTATATTACTCTAAAATTTCACAAAGATTCCCTAAAATTTTTAAATGGTTTCAATAAAACCCAAATGGTTTTAATACTTACGGCATCAAGTCAAGTTAATTAATACGAAAAGATCTTACAAAATACTATCAATTAGTTTAATAAAATTACTATGATTAAAAATTGCTCAGATATTATTAAGAACATAATAAAGGCCCCAGTATTTTTTTAGAATATATATATATATATATTAAAAATATTACAAGAGATATTACAAAAAGATAAATATTTATTTGCTATTCATAGAGTTATGACTTTATCCTCTTTACCTCTTTAATTCGAAAGA
This sequence comes from Nephila pilipes, assembly GCA_019974015.1. Lineage (NCBI taxonomy): Eukaryota > Metazoa > Arthropoda > Arachnida > Araneae > Nephilidae > Nephila > Nephila pilipes. The sequence goes on from BMAW01025702.1 coordinate 126,274, forward strand.
TGTAGATGATGTGGTTATAACACTACTATTAATTATTTATAAGGATTATAATATTAATGAATTCGTTTCTTATTATAAACTCAAATCTTCAATTAATACTATATATAAAGAAAATTATGCAAATTATAAAGATAAAAAATTTAAATAATACGAATATTCCTCATGTACTTGAGAGTAATAGTTTGATGATTATCTACTTAAGCTATTCAGAACATAACTGTATTGTTCGTGACAATATTATTAAATGTAGATATATATTGATTATATACTAGATTTGAACTATTATAAACTTTCTGAAGAAAAACCTAATTTATTTTTATCCCACATATTTAAATCTAATTCAGACTAATGATGGTAAATATGAAACAGAATTTTTAGACTTACAATTAAAAAATATAGATAATAAAATTACTGGCAAAATTTTTGACCAGATAAACTGCTCAAAATTTCATATTAAAAAGATGTCTTTTGGAGTAGCTTTTTTCACATTTAGATTTTTAGAAATATTATTATTACTTATATTATGAGAAATAATAATTTAGTAAGTTATAACAAACTAAAAATTAATTTTAAAAAAATATCTCTTTTTGCATTAAAGCAAATTACCCTTTTTTATTTCATTCAAAAAAATCATTGAATTGAGATAAATTCAAAAAAAAAAAAAAAAAGATCCTGCATGTTAATTTTTTTCCAAAAAAAAAAAATTTCAGTTTTAAACTTAGACACCAGATGGTGATGCACATTTTTGGAACAATCTCTATAAAGATTTTTATATGTGATATGAATTACCATTTTCAGTGGTTTATTTTCCAAAAATTGTTCATTTGTTTAATTTGCTATTCTTGGTACAGGTTTTTTAAATAGCATTTAAATATGATATGTTAAGTATGTTTTAGTAAATATCTTTAGTTTTGTAGATTCATTAAATCATTTAATGTTCTTTGGTGATTAAAAAAAAACATCTATCGCACCATAATAGAAGAGTCATTTGAACGTCATATTTGTTTGTTGGAGATAATAGTTTTAACTTTTTCTTTAAAAAACTTTTAGAGTGTATAAATAGCTTTTAACTAATTTTAATGTTTACGTTTATTTATGATTGTTTAATTGTAGTCCTCCTTGTGCTTACTTTTTCGAAGATTGAATTACTATATGGTATTTATACGTTGAACTATTTTATGTTGGATTGTTCGGTTTTATAACTTTAGTACATTCATAGTCTATACAATTAATGATAGTGTAATTACTGAAATTGTGATTGTTTGATCCAGGAAACTAGTTTAAACACACTTTCTCAATCAAATGTATGAAAGTATTCAAATTACATTATCAACTCTATTTTTTATTTATTTATTTTTTTTTTTTTAATTTTTCTTAATTCTTTTCTCTTGAGATTTCTTTTGTTGTTGTTTTATGTGGTAAAATTGTCTTTATTTAACTTGCCTGTAATATTTAATTAATGGTTTTATTTAGGATTTTAATTGAATATATCATGTAAAATATGTATTTTTGAATACTTTTATATTGTTTTTAAGTAAATATATGGTTTTTACATTTTAATATTTTGCATTGTTTAACTTATGATAATATTTTTAGCTTGGCTTAAGTATTTTTGTTTTTTAGAAATTGTTTTAATTACTTCTATAACATTTGCAATTTTCTAGTAATTACAATTTTATTTTAATTAAATTTTTGATAGTTCTTAGCATTTTAGTATGATTTTATATATTTTAAAATTTTGTCTCATTAATATTATTAATTATGCAAATACTTGTGTGTATATTAAGACAATCCTTTGATGTAATGCTAGTGCAAAATTAATTGCGGAAATAAACACATAATAAGTGTTACAATATCAATTCACTTTTACTGGCTATTGAGTTAGTATTTTAAATATTTGAAAAAATTGCACTTAAATGTTATACGTATAGTTATTAAACATTAAAATTTCTTAACAAAATATTACATATTGAAGTTTCTTAAGTTGATGATAAATTAAAAGAGTATTTCAGAAATAAAAACCTTTTGCATGAATCAAATGAAATTCGAATAAAGCACTTTGTTTTAACGACTTCTACTTTATAACTGAAGAGCATTTCAAGATTTCTGATCCTTCCTTTTAAAAACAGCTTACATATCCATTTGTATGCAAATAGACCAATTAGAATGATCTTATCCAATTAACATTTCCTTGATTGGTATAAACACTGCAGTGAATATATATATATATATATATATATATATATATATATATATATATATATATATATATATATATATATGAGTTTCATTACTTACGAAATTACAGAGTAGTTTTTAATTTATGTACTGTCAAAGGAATTCATTCTCGAATGTAGCCTTCAGATTTCAGTATTGAACTTTATTGTAAGCTAATTAACGTGATGGAATACGTTCATTAAAAATTATGCTTCAACCTAATAACAAAGTGATTCGGTATTATCTTTACTGTCATATGGATCAAAAAAGGTTTTTAATCTCATTCTCAATGTATATGTCCCTGATGTTCTAATTTAAAAACATGTCTTTTAAAACTTCAAAATTTTGTTTTGCGTTAGGTTTTAACACTTAGAAATTATGATTAATATTTCAAGACTTGATTTTTCATTTTCGAATCTCTTAGTAAAGGTTTACTTTAATGTAGAATAATGTTGAAGTCACAAAAACTAATTGAAAAGGTATTCTAATAAAATACATGCAACATATTTATTCCATAGAAGCAAGACACCTTTGATAATAATTGTTCAATACGTAAGCAGCGGCTGTTTTGATAGAGCTTATGCGTCTGTAAATTGCTAAGACATATTTAAGTAATGCAAACAAATTATTTTGAAAGAAAAATTAAAATGATATCTACTTTAATATTTCTGTATCGAAATGAAGATAGTGGATTTTCATTCGAAGTCCAATGTAAGAAATAAGTTAATAAAAATTATTTTAAAAATTTTTAACATCTTATAGGTATGTCCTTATAAGTAAAAAACATTTCTTCAAAAGTGTCTCCAAAATCTATAAAGCTTTTAAACTTATTATCTTATAATGTTTCTTAATTACCTTATAATGTTTTATGAACAACATTTCTGATGCTATTGTTGATTTTGTGTGAATTCAGTTTTAACATAAATTTGCACCAAAGAGCAACAGAAAAAATTTAATTAATTAAAGTCCTTTGTAATTTTTTTAGGAAATCTGCATTAAATTTTCTGTCGTGAATAAATTTTACGTAAAATAATTTCGAAGCAAACGGACTGTTAATAGAAATTTATAATGAACATCTCCTAGATATGTAGATAGTATTTTTTTAGTTACTATGAAAGAAAAGGGGCTAAAAAGATAAAAAATAATAATAATAATTGATATACATGATACTATGAACATAGCATAAAAGGAAGCTAGTTAAAAAAATTTGATCATATTTATATATATTTAGTAAGATTAAACGCAAATTAATAAGAACAGTACACTGTTTTAAAAGTATATGGACGACGACAATAATCGTAAATTATATGTTCAGAATCATTAAATTTTGAATGTCATAAGTTTTTCGAAATGTTTATTGTGTATTGTGCGTATATCTCACAATATTAAGTCCTCATATATTGATAAACCCAAAATCTGGTGTTTAAAATGTAAAGGAATATAGATTTCAGAAATTTCTTAGCACATACAATCCAACTGATCTAGCATATTTAACATCTTGTAGCAACGTGAGACATTTATAATAGCATAGGATGTGTATTGGCATGTATTGGCATAAGGAAGCTGTATTGGCACGTCTCCAGTAAGGAAACCAAAAGAAAAAAAAATATTATTGAAAAGATAAACGAATTTTGATAGCTGCTTCCAATTAAAAGATGTTGGTCAAACTACCACTAAACTTAGCCATTCTAATTTCCAGATCTTCAATTTAATTTTCGTTTACAAGAAAGCGAATTTTATGTTTATCGTAGTATGTGGCGATCACCAATACTCACATCACAAGCGCAACTGCTTTGGACTGCGAAACACATGCACTGGAAGGATCAATGATTAACCGTTGTCTTCAGCAATGAATAGAAATCTAAATAGAATGGCCCAAATTATATGTTTCCTACAAGGTCGTATATGCTCAAAAGATTATTAGGCTGTGCTACAGATTCTCATGCTTCCATTTGGAAAAACTCTAGGAAGGGTAACTGGATATTTCAGCAGGACAGCACTTTTATCCCCACCTTTAAGACAACTAAAACTTTGTTTATAGAGAACCAAATTATTGTCATGCATTGGTCAGCTGTTAGACCGGGTCTTAAGCAGGTAGAAAAATCTTTGGGGATCATTAGCTTGAGAAGAGTACGCTCATGAACGTCAATCTTTAACCTTGTAGGAGTTAAAGCAGCTAAGAATCTATAGTTTAATCTCTCTATATAATCTGAATTACTCCAAATCATAATTCAAAGCATACCCGATAGAGAATTCAAATGAGCTAAAAATAATGTTTCAAACTTTTAACTCTAAAGAGCTGAAAAAACTCTTTTTTTCCCCCATAAATTTTTGCGTTTTACTTTAATTCCTCAACCAAAAACTATTAACTTTATATGAAGTGTCTGTTCTGCAATAAATTTTTATTGGAATTTTCAGCTTCGGTTAATTTTCTTCCGTTCATTAACACTTTTAATTATGAAATTAGTACGAAAACATATATCCACATATTCAAGAGATACTCTGCGTAATCGTTTCGTCATTTTTTGGCAAAACGTCACCAATAAGAATTACAAAACGTATTTTTTGCTTTACCTTCATGTATCAAATACTTAATGTTTTTATACCTGTAGAGATTTTTATACGAATGTGTTAATAATTATAATCATAATTTCTTCTTTTACTAATAATAATTTCATCGTGAAACCTATGAATCGAGTGAAAATGCACTTTAACAGTAAAAATAAATTTTTAACTTGAAAATTCATTTCAAAATTAAAGATTCATAGACACGCAAAACTCTTACCCTTTAGGTCATAATCAATATATATTAGACCATTTATCATTTTTAATCTCTTAATACTATTATTCATGCATTTTTCTATTAAATGAAAATATATTTACCGTGTATTGAATAAACGGAGCATATTCTATTAAATTAATATTGCTATATTTTCCTCTATACCATTTACGTGAAAGAATTCAGCAAAAAAGTTTTCTTCCAAGCAAAATTCATACAAAATTAGAATACACATGCTAGACATCTATTTCACGTTTATCACGGTACTTTCTCTATCAAAGGCAATAAATTTTGCTGCCTCACATGAGTAGACAGAGTCGTAAGTTATTTTTCTTGCCAAATATCATGCCTTTTCATTAGTCTCATGTGAATATCCTGGAACTTGTGATAACCCAGAAGCATCAAGAAAGAAGTTAGCAGGCATGTATAAATGGCATTTCGTAGTTCTGACGATCCTCATCCTCTTAAGCCTATCGATTTATCCCATACAACCGCATATATATATTATCGGCAAAAAAGAGAAGGTAACTTTTTTTCCAGAGGACATTTTGCGCACAAGTGCAATAGATTTCTACTGAAACTATGCGTTGTATTCAGCGATGTGCACAATAACCAGAAAAAAACTATTGAAGAATGTTCTTTCTTTAGAATGTTTATTGCATCACCTAATTTTTTTTTTAAGTTTCATCCAGTTTGACGATGATAATATGTTCAAATTGCATTGATTAACTGTCTCACTTGATGAAATATTTTTTTTCTTGTCTCTCAATCTTTACCTTTTATAACGCTTGCGTACGTTTATGTGCGAATTGTTATTATGCAGATAAACATACTATTTCAAGTCAAATCAAACACACTTGCTAATATATGTTCTATTGTTACTGTAGTGAAACAATTTTATTAAAGAGATGAGTAATTCTAAATTATGGATGCTTAATTACTTTTTAAATTAATTAATTAATCATTAAGACAATTATTTTATATTTTGAATCAATATCAAAGTATAAATAAATAAATTGTTTATTAAATTAAAAGTTTAATACATTTGGTAGCATTCGAAACTTAATGACGAAAAAAATTAGTCACCCTCTTGAAATAAAAATAAATATAAAATTATTCTCATAAAATAATTTCGACATTAAAAATACCATATTATTCAGAAACGTATCCAAAACTTCACCATCTAACAAATAAGTAGGAATCAAAATTTCTAATTCATAATGAGAAGTTCCTATTTTTGTCAGTTCTAATGTTCAAAAATAAATAATTCATAACATTCTATACTTGCCATACATGTTGTGAAATAGATAAATAATTAATCTTCCTTTTAAAAAAAACAGGCTTCTGAATGTTACTAGAATGTTGTTAAAGTTAAATATAAGTCAAGTAAATAATGTTTGGAGTCGCAAAAAACAGTATTATTTTTATGAATCAATTTTCTGAATTAATACACTTGGAGTTCAAAAACAAATATAATAATTATAAGAGCACTCAATATTTTGTTGGCAGTCCTTCATGTTTTATTACGGCTCTGTCTTTTAGGTTTTGACTCTACAAGTTTTTTACAAAAATTTGGATCAATTTTAGACCACTCAAGATAGAGTGCATTTTTAAGTCCATTTTTGTCTTTATAGTGTGTTTTCTTAAAATTTATTTTCCAAATATGTCCAGAAATTTTCAAACACATTTAGGTTAGATGATTGTGATGGTGTTTTTAACACATATGGGTATTTATACAAAATCTATTAGCACACAATATTTCCTGTATGTTTTGGATCATTGTCTTGATAATAACTCAAAGCCTCTTTAATTCCCAATTGCTCGGCGCTTTGTGGGAAGCATTCTTTCATAATGGTTAAACACTTTGAGTGGTCCATTTATGCCATCAATTATGTAAAGTTTTCCTGGACCACTGGCAGACATGCGGCCCTAAACCATGATAGAGCCACCATGCTTTACAGCAGCTCTTAAATTTTGCTCCAAAAGTTTTTGATTTGGCATTCGCCATACATAACATTGACCATCTGAGCAAAATAAAGTAAATTTGCTTTCATCAGCAAATATAAAACTGCTTTCCAAAATGAAAAGTCTTTATATTTAAAAGTTTTTGCGAACTTCATTCTTTTCAATCAGCGTTAGTTTATAAATGACTTTCTACGTGCCATTCTTCCATATAAATTGCTTCTACATAAAGTCAGTCTTATTGTTTCCGGATTAACAGTTTTATGAAGATATTGTGTCATTTTATTGGTTAGCTCAGGAACAACAAGTTCAGGATTTAAAAGGCATTGTCTTACAATCCATCAACCCTCTTTGTTCTAAAAAACTTTTGTCTTCCAGATTTGTGCTTATTCTCAATTGATTTTGAAATTTCCCAACGTTTAATTATATCAAAAACTGTAGAATGGGAATTATTTACAACTTTACTGATTTTTGGAATCGATTTTTCTTCTTATGATATTTTAAAACGAGTTTTCTTATCTCCATTGAGGTCTATCCTCTTTGCCTTCCCATTTAAAACTTCTAATTTTACTAAACTAACAACAATAAAAAAATGTTGCTCGGAATGCAAAATTCAAAACTTTAAATTGACAAATAATGCCCAAAGTGGGAAATATCACATTGAATTGGCAATAAAAAAGACAATATCACCACCTGTCCAAGTTCTTTTTTGACTGATTTTCAAAAACAATTTCTTTTAGCTTTTTCTTTTTCTTCAACTGAAATCAAATTTTATTTCTTTACCAAAAAAAATTGTAAGTAATTTATTTTATTAAAATATATACATAAGAAAATCATACTTTATTTTTTAATTATTTATTTTAAGCAATTAAATTCGATGACATAGTGTCCGACTTTTTTATTGAGTTACTGTATATATATATAAAGAGTATTGTAAAAATTTAATTATTACTAGAAAATAACCAAAATATCTGTACAAATTTATTTTACCAATTAATTCATCCTTATATACTTAATATAAATCACAACAATCAATGTTGATTGTTTTGGACTCAGGAAGTCGTTTAAAAACACTAGGAAAAATACATAATCCTGGATGGTGACTACGTAAAGAAATCTTAAAAACAAAAAAAAAGTTAATTTTCTATCTCAAATGTTTTTAGAAATAATTAAATCTTTAGGATTTTTCTTCTTATATATAAACTAGATCACATAATGTATAGATTATAAACATTGGAAACACATTAAAAGTTATTTAGAGAAAAACAAGAAAACTACTGAAAAACCCTATAATTAAAAAGATAATTAAACTACTAATACTATCAAATGCAAATGTTTATTATATTCTTACGGAAATAAACCAAAAAATTGCTTAAATGCATCAAACAAAATAACAATTCAATACAGCCAAAAATCCTAAATTATCACTGAATACCATTTAAGAATCGAATCAATTTAAATCATTAATAAAAAAAGAGAAAAAAAACAATTGAGAACAAAAAACAGAAAAAATATAATTAATATTGTTCCATACCTTGAAACTGAATAATGTGTTTTTATACGAGTGCAATGGATCCGACCATCACACTTGAGAAAATCACAGAAACCAAGGTTATATAAAACCAAAAATTATGGAGAAATACTCCAAAAAAACAAAAATTCAACTATATATATGTGTGTGTGTGTGCGTGTGTGGGTAATGAAAATAGAATTCAGTAAAATAAAGAATTAATTCAAAATAACGAACAAAAATTGATAAAGAAGCAGGTATTAAAAATAAGAAATATACTAAAAATTAAAAAAAAACATGCAAATAATCTTTTTCCGTTTTTAGAAAAAATACAGAGTTTGCTATAAACTTAGATCAAAAGAAAATGGAATATTACACAGCAAAGCAATCATTATAAATGAAAGAATGCTAAATTAACAAATATGGGCTTCAGAAAAGGTAAATGTCACTTCATGAAGAAGTACAAACCAAAATAGGGAAAATTAAGAAAATCAAGAACCAAAATACCATAACGAAAATGGTATATACCATTTTTAAATTCTGAATCTGACATTTAACAGGTTTAAAAAAAGATTACAGATACCAAACAATCTCTGCAGAAAAATCTTATAAACCAAGGTGAAAAAAACACAAGATGCGAAACAAGAATTAAAGTAAAATGTGAATGTAGACAAATATATATATATATATATATATATATACTTAATATGTGCCTAATGAAAGTAAATAAAAAAAAACAATCTAAACAAAAAATCAAAATATTAAAAATGATATTATATATATATATATATATATATATATATATATATATATATATATACTGAAAATTTATGAAAGAATAATTTAAAATATTTAAAAATACAAAAATCCAGAAAGAAATCTAAAAATGAAAGAAAAAATAAATGAAAATATGGAACCCAGCAAGTCAAAAAGCAATTTCGGGCTGAGGACCGAATAAGCGGGGTTAAATTAGTTTAATGGTACCAATCTTCCCCCCTTTGCAACTTGGTAGGCTGAATTGGGAAATCCAAATTACAAAAGAGTTCAATGATTAGTTAAAAGATGCAAAAAAGTTCAGCGATAAAATCTACAAAAATAAAATCTATAATTCTTGGTAGGCTGAATTGGGAAATCCAAATTACAAAAGAGTTCAATGATTAAAAGATGCAAAAAAGTTCAGCGATAAAATCTACAAAAATAAAATCTATAATTCTAAAAATTATTAACAAATCAAAATATAAAAATTACTCACAAAAATTCAAAGAAATGAAGATTCAAATATGTGAGTAGTAAGACAGAATTTTCTTTAAGCTTCAAGATGGATATCACATACTCAAAAAGAAAAAAATATAACATGTCATCACCATATAAATTGAGAAAAGAATTAAATTATTGTTTGATTGGTAATAAAGTGTAAAAGGATGCAAACTATTGGTTGGTAATAAGTTGTATGGTAAAGGAGTATAACGGTCCAGAGAGTAAGTAAAAATGTAAGCTGTGTAAATGTAAATAAATAAATAAATTCTTCACGGCTAGACCACTAACAATCCGACTTTGTGGACCTATTGTTGTGTGGTGGATTGGAAATTGGATCACGATTCGCAAAGATGTTTAATATATTTGTGATGTATATAAGTATTTAAGAAATTTATTGGATAATCATGATCTAAACAGTTGTTGAAGAATTTTTTAATGTTATTAAACTTGTCTATTTTATGTGTGGTTAATTTGTTATTACGTAATAAAAAGTTTAATAAAATATTCCTATAAATAGTTCTGTGTAGATTACTGTTACGAAAAGGAATTTTGATTACATGGAATTCGAATCTTTCTCTTTTATCATAAATATTACTAATTAGTCTATTGTCAATAATTTGCAAATCAAGATCTAGAAATTCTACTGTATTAGAATTAAGATTAGTTTTTAATAATTTGAGATAATTAGGGAAAACGAAACATTTGGTTTAAATTCCTCAGTTTTGCCTAAAATAATTAAATCATCTATGTGACGATAAAGAAAGTAAGAATCATTATCAATCTGTTGTAATTCATAAAAATGTAAATAAAAATTGGCCAGACAATTACTAGTTGGACCTCCTTGAGGGAGACCTTGAATTTGCTTATAGAGATTTTGACCGAAAACTATAAAATTCTCTTGTAATACAAGTTTAATTAGAGTATTGAATTTTTCACATTTTATTATTTGATGATATTTATCGTATAAAATTGCAAGAACTTTAATTAAATCTTGAATATCTATTGAGTTAAAAAGGTCTTCAAAATCTTACCCATGTATAGAGAATACCTCTCGTTCCTTCATGTTCTTGACAATTTCAAAACTATTTTTAATAATAGCAGTATTTTTAGTATTATCAATAGATTTTTGAAGAATAGATTGTAAAAGTTCGCCAGATTTAGTGATATAGGTGTTACATCCATTCGTAATACTTCGCAATTTGACAGGACTTTTGTGAAATTTTGGCATTAAGAAAACATATGGAAATTTAATGTTTGTAAGATGCAAACCCAACTTCTTATTGAATGCCAAAAGACGATTATTTATTTCTCTTTTACTACATCTGGATAACTGGAAAGTATTATTATTCATTACATGTTCACTCAATAATTTTAAAGTAGTAAAATTTGCAAATAATTGCATAATTTGCAGGAACCTTATCTACATAAACGATAACAAAGTCCTTCTGCAAATCATCTATAGCAAGTTTTAGATCTTTAAATGTAATTTCCCTTTCCACTTTAAAATTCAAATATAGAATTTTCTTCAAATCACATGAACTAAATTCGTTAAAATTAAATTTACACATGTTTAAAATTCGTTAAATTGGCAAACCATATTTAATTACAACCTTAAGAATAAAATTGTCAAAATCATTAGTAATTTGTTTTCTTACTACAAGGTTACTCTTAGTAATCATGAGCCTGAATCCAGTTCCTTTATTCATGAATTCTCTCAATAAATCGCTACTAACGATGCTCATGTTTCCCGTAACAACATGTTGATGGAATGAATTAACATATTGTTTATAATCTTTGCATCTACATACTTGTGGCGTTTGTGAATCTGAAATAGTGTTGTAATTAAAAATAAGTCTACCAAGTTTTTTATTGTTCTTAAAAGCTCTTTTTATCCTGATATTCTTAATCGGAAATAGAGCCATGTGTTTTTGAGACACACCAGAAAAATTAATTTTATTAAATGATTTATTCATAAATATACATATATATATATATATATATATATATATATATATATATATATATATAAGTTCTATTTAATATAATTATAATAATTATTACTATTTTATAGTATATTAAGTTTCATCAGTATAATAAAACTGCCGGAATTATAAATTTTTTTTTGGACCTTTATTTCATCAAATCCTTCAATCAAGAAGAAAATCAAGTTGTATTTGTAAATAAATGCCATTTTGGATTTTATAGTTTTGTATAGAGTATGGGTTTGAGATAGGTAAAAGTTTTACAACTCTGTTTAAATCTTATGATTTTAGAATGTGTATAAATGACATTTATTTACTTTTTAATACATTATTTTAACTTGAATAAAATGGGATTTGACTCTTTTCATTTGTTTTCTTTTTATTTCTTTACATTACTATGAATTTTTTTCTGGAATTTGGTATTTTACCACTTTGTTTTATAACTAAGTTGAGTAGTAGAATTAGATCCATATTACTAGTATAATCATACGTTTCTGTCTAAAACCAGTAGCAGAGCTTTCCTTGATTTCTCCTTCATGAGCTTCAGACAGTTTATGTTTTCATTTTGGTAGTAATAATATTTGTTAATTTACTAGAGACTTTTTTTTTAATTTTACATTTTAATTTTGGTTAAATTTTTCTCTAAATTTTTTGTAATATACTTTACTTTATATAAACTTTATAACACATAAAAAAGAAAAAGAAAAACGACTCAATAAGAAGTTGTCCGAATGTAAAGAAATTTCGTATGCAAAAGACTTTTGGACCGAAAATGCAAACGATTAAAATTTGGTGTCCAATGAATGAATAGCGAGAGCTACAGCGCATCGGAATTGCGCACTCAGCATGTGTATATAAGAAACGATTCTCAATCGGATGGTCAAATTTTCTGTTGCATTGCGATTTAGGATACCTTTCAAGGACTGAAAAAATGCTATTTCATATAAATAAAGTAGCAATTATGTTAAATTATAAATTCAATTTTAGTAATTGCGATCTCTTTATGCTCAAATGTGATTTATTTTACTCTTCATATTATGAATTCTTTTTGAATTACTTTCGCTAAGCAAATTAGTATTGCACCTAATTTTGCTTTCCAATTATAACGAAAATTGAGTATTTTACATTTTAAATCAGGAAAATTATGCTTATGAGTATAAAATTAATGGATGTAAAAAGTTGTAAAACATAAAACATGTACATTTTGTATAAACTATAAGCTTCTACCTGGGTGATTTGAAATGTTATCTGAATGAAATACAAAATAACAACTGACCTCATTAAAATTAATTTCACTTTTCAATATAGTCTACGTACACATATGCATTTGATGCAACAGTATTCCAATAAATTTTTTACATTTAAAAAAATAGATTCTTCTAGGCTTGCAAAATATTCCTCAACGCTGGCTAGCAGTTCTTTATTTGAAAAGAATCCTCATCCACAAAGTTAGAACTTTGGGAAGGGATGGAAATATAATGAATCCATATCAGGAAAGTAAAGCAGATGTGGCGAAAATTCGTACCATAGATTTTTGTCATGATAACGAAACGTGTCCAGCGGCGTGCATTGTCTTGATGGAAAATAACTTTCCTTCTTGCTAAGTCTGGCCTTTTTCTCACGTATTATTTGATGTTGTGGGCCAGAAGTTTAGAGTAATGTTTTCCAGTAATTATACAACTTATAGGAAAATCAGTAGAATCCCTTTTTCACCCCTTAAACTTGATGCTAAGACCTTTCTGGCCTTTGTATTCTTTGAAGGAGAATCAGCCTGTTTCCTCTGCTACTTTGTATCTAGAGTATAATAGTGGCTCTGCATCTCATCTGTGGTCACATATTGGAGCCAAAATTCTTGTGGGTTTATCTGAAAACGGGCCAAACATCGTTCGCACAATTGCGATATTATGCGTTATTGATCCTGTTTTAACAGATGTGGTATCCTTTTGGTATTTAAATTTTCGTTCCAACTTCCTCAGTCAAATGTTAAATGCCTGTTCAGATAACATTCCTACTGCTTCACAAATTATTCTCACATTCAGTCGGCGATCTCTAAAACCATTTCGTATACTTTTTCAATGATTTCTGGGGTACTGACATCATCTCGTTGGCTCTCTCGACCAAATTCAAACTCTTTGGTCAATTTTGGAACTTTTGAATATGATGCAACAGAATCCTTTAATAAGTTCCGAAAGTTGGCAGGAATTTTATTTGTTTTCCCACCCTTCTGAATGAAGAACTTTATCACAGCTCAAATCTCGATCTTTTTCATCTTAAAAAATCACCAGATAGGAACAACAAAAGAGAGGAGTCCGCACCACAGCTCTCCACTTAAGATAACTGATACTCCACGTATTTACTCAGGAGGGATGACTAAGTATTACTTCAGAACCGGGTCTTACTAAGGGTGATTTCTGTTGGTGATTCCGAGAATATTTAAAAATACCCGCGTATTACAAAAGCAATTCTTCCCAGCCTTTTCTTTATATGTTATCTACATTTATTTTCAATATTTTATGTCGTACAACCTTTTAGTTAACTTGCGTTTGTTCATCTGCCCATATGTATGTAAAAATATATGTATTTTCACTTCAGAATTAAACCCGAATTCTAATCCAATTCCTATTATCTGATTGAACTGAAATTGTGAAGACATATAACTCCGCTAACAATATAAGCTGCGATGACTTGGAGGGATCTGAGAACCTGAGCCCTGCATTTAGTACTCGAATTTTAACCAACTTCCTGTAATCCGATCGAGATGAAATTTTACATATTCTTATATCTCCGGTGTGAATACAAGACCATGATATGTGGTAAAGCAATGTCTAAAGTTCGAGAAAGAACAGGGAACCCGGAGACATTGCACTTAACAACGTCCAGTTCAGTTGAAATTTTGTACACTAAGATAGGTCATGTAATTGCTTTTTAAGTCTTAAATTTGCAGACTCAAAAGAATTATATAAATATAAGTAAAAAAGCATTTTTAAATCACTCTTTTATTTTAGAGATAGGCTAAAAGGTATGAAAATATTTTTTTAATTGTCAAATAATATATAATTTATAAAAGCTTGGAGAGAGAGGCGTTAATGTTTCGTTTGATCTCATATGGAAGTAGATATGATAATTAATTTATTGGTAATTACTTAGTTAACCGTCTCAAGTTTTTATAATTATACATTATTTTACTATTAAAAATATTTTCATACTTCTTAGTCAGTCTTTAAAAAAACGTTTGATTAAAAAAGTTTTTTTTTCTTATATTTTAACAATTTATTCAAGTATTTAAAATTAATTTGCAATTTGCTTCTTTAAAGATTTAATAAAAGATAATAATGTAATATTTCCTCCTTATACTAATATCTTTGTCTTTAGCAGTGATTCTGTATTTCATCCAATTTTATTTATTACAAAATGACTTTTTTCTTATTAGAATGATCGTGGTTTTTTTGAGAAATGATAACAAGAAGAAAAGTTAATAAGCACTTATACAGTGAATCATTCCCTTTGATTTAATTAGATACTAAATCCGATTCAACGATTTTTTGTACATATATAATTTGATTAATTCATTACATACAGATAAGTAAATGAAATGTCGCCTTTGAAAATTACTTATGCGTATAATTTATTTAAGTCAACTATATCTCTTTTCTAGCTGCATATTAAAATGTTAATATTCAAGAGATGATACTTTTTATCATCATGAAACTTATATAAAACTTATACAGTCTGGAAAACTCTCAAATGTACACTTGACAAAAACAAAACATTTCTTGGAATTCTGTATCATTTATTTTAGAATAAATTATTCAGTGGATCTGTATGGTTAATCCCTAATGAAAATAAAATAACTATAAGACAAACTATTGTTCTTTCAAATTATTGTATTGCTTTGACTTTCTGTCATCTGAATAAAATATTTTACTTTAATTCATAATTCATCAATGTATTATAAATGCTTCTTGCTTCTGGGATTATTAAAGGATGAATAACTAATTTCTAATAATACATTATTTACATTTGTAAATAAACAAATTGTAACAAACATTTGCAAACGTTTGTTACATTTATAAAAATTTCGTCATAAATATGGTGCCTTAAAAAAACTTACTACTCTCAAATATTTAAATTAATTATTGAAATAACAGCTCCATGTTTAAGTTTCGAAAATTATCAAACTATAAATTATAAAGCAACACGAAGGAAAGGGGGTAATGAGAATAAAAGGAGAATTATAAGTATTAAAAACACCATATTTCTTTATATAATAATACTGTTTCCCCGATATGTTGTAAAATAAGAGTTATTAACCAATATAAGTTTTTCAATGTCTTTTTAATTATATAAGTCGATGATTAAAATTATGAATTGAATGAAATCAAAATATATGAGAAAATAAGCAATCCCTATATTTTTTTAAAAATATTCTAACTGGCTATTCATATAAAATTACCAATAATTTTACGATTGTATTCATTCTATTATTTAATTTTGCTCATACTTCCTGCTGATCTTCAATGAATCTCAATACATCCCTGAATGAAAGCCACAGCTTTCTTTGACAAACCATAAAACCCAATTACAACCCTTCAGTCGAAATCATGAGATCTGCTCCGTAAGCCAAATTCTCCAATTTAAACCATCCATGAGCCACAATAAGAAATCTGACGGGACCCGATTTCTAAATCAACCACCCCCGCCAGACATCACGTGACGCCCTTCGGAATCGTCAAACGACATTTGGCGCAGGCGCACTCCTGTTCCTCGAGGAAATCCGAGCTGCCTCTGTGATCCACCGACATCTGATCTTCCTCTCCGTCAGTTTCCTTCACGATCGGGCTGATTCCAGGCGCACCCCTTCTCAACTCTCTTTAGCAGACGATTTTCAAAGGAACTCTTTCTTCGCACGCTAAACGACGACGCCTGAAACACTCTTCCGTTCGATTCGAGATTTTTTTTTCTCCTTTGTTTATTCGGATTATTTATTTCATTTTTTTTTCTTTTGCTTCGTTTTGGTGATATAGAAGTCTCGTTCTGACTCATTTCTGTTTGAAACAAGGATATGGCAGAGTTGAGCTCGTGTCATTGAGTTCTGAGGGAGTTGCGATAAATTATTTCTGAAGTTGGAACGTTCGCGTCGGAGTCGGAAAGTTTTTGGAGTTACGTTTTGGAACTTCTTCAACTGCTGCGTGAAATTTATGCTTCATTTTCTTAAACAGGTATTTGAGTCAATGAAAGTTTGAAGACTCTTAAATTGAAATTAATTCCTGATACGTTTTTATTGGATGAGGAAAAACATTATTTAATGAAAACTGAAACATTTTTGCGAGCTGCATAGAAGATGCTTGAAAAAATAAAATTAATTTATTCAACTATTTGAAACGTTAACTAAAATATAAAAAAGAACTAAGATAATGCATTCATACACATTAAAAAAGAGAAATAATTTTTCCAAATGCTCTTTTATTGATATCAATTCACAAAATTCAAAGAAGGAAAAAGTTGGACAAAATGTTTCAAGGATTTCATCAATAATTAAAATTTGGTAGAGCTGTTAGTTTATGAAAAAAAACTAATTATTAATTTCAAACTGTTAAAATATTTGAAATAGTATCAATAAAATTCTTCGTGAGGTAAATGTCATACATTTGCAAGAACAAAAATAACTAAGAATTATGCAACTATTGTTCCTGTTCCAAACACTACACAAAATATTTTTAAATTATTGATAGTGGATATCATTTGGGAGAAATTGAAACAAATTTGCTTAAAATAACATCCACTTGAAGTATTACGACTGTTATAGAATATCCTTTCTGAATGTTGTCTACTGATCATTGTTCATTTAAAGCAACATATTTCAACGAACTATGAGTTCATAATCAATAGATTTCTTTAAAAAAGTGTGTCTGATTCTATAAAAACTCATAACTGGCTGTAGGTGATTCCTCCTTTGACTCTTCCGATAATTTACCTAGAACAAGAATGTGAACTGGAAGGGTAAGTACAATTATTTTCATAGTTGATTATGTATATATGCGGTGCTTGTTTTAATGCCAAGGTATTTAAATAATTTAAAATTATTTTAGGTGATTTTAAATTATTTCATTATCCATGATATTTTTTTTTAAATTTGTTACATTTCATTAAAAATTAACCTTTATTTATTAATTAATCTTATATAAGTATTTTGCAAATCCCTAAGTTTATAAAAGGATTAATAAAGGTTTTATAATCTCTTAAATGATTTGAATAGTTCTTAACTGCTCCGAGTCAACACTTCTTTTTGTTAAACGGGCGATGAATTTTAGACCATATTAATTAAAATTAAGTTGTTTATTTCATTTTTAAGTTGTAATTAGGGAAATTAATAACTATTATGTTGGATTATAATTCTTTATCATTTATTTGGTGTAGAAATGATATACCTTTCTTCCTCTACAGTGAGTTTCAAAAAACATGTGTAATATTATTTCGAATATAGTGCTAAAACAAAAACTTCTTTCAAAATTCACAGAATAGAGTAGTGCAGAAAATATATTCCTTGGTCATAACTTTCATCGGCAATCTGATTTTACGAGGTAGTAATTTTTATGAGCCAAGGAATCCGTGTAAAATATACAACAGAAGGTTTGTCCCAGAATTCAAAAATGCTTATTCGAAACATTTTTTCAATTTATATCATTTTTTATGAAACCATTTGAATTTTATGTGATCTGTTACTATGAAATGTTGTGCGGAGGTTGTAATAATAAAAATATTTGAGTAATCATTCAAAATGTAGCATGAATGCTATTCATTCAATTTGAAATTAAGTTTAACGTTAAATTTTTTTTACTGAAATGCATCAGTAAATAAAAAATAACAATAAAATACGTTTGCTATTTATTTTTATTATTATTACTTTACGTATATGATATCTTATGTAGTAGAGAACATTATATTTTATTTTCAATTCCCAGACGAAATTTTTATACATTCTGAATACTTCTGCTGATTCATTTCAATTTTCGCACCTCCGGTTAATTTAAATTCGCTCAAATAAGTTTTTAAAACTTTTAATCACATTTCTTTTATTTCAAACTTTAATTTTTGAACTACTCACAAGTTGCAAACATTCATGCATTGAAAATTAAACAATATGTATAATTATATATATATATATATATATATATATATATATATATATATATATATGAAACGCACTTTGATAACTAAACAAATATTTATTTCCATTACATATGTAAGATTTAAGATTTATTTAGTGAAACTTGTTTAAAAATATTCTACTTTATGGGAAGAAAATCAATGTATTAAACAAAATTTCCATTTACTGCGATATTCCTAAATATATAACATATTGTATTTTCTTCACAAGTTTCTATTAAGTTTGGAAGTAAATAACAATTGTGTAATGAATATTGATATAAAATTGATTTAATTTTGTAGTTAAGTCAAAAACAATTTTAACAACCTCCTACAAGTATGTAGTTTTTAGTATTTTAGTCACATCGCCTTACAATCGGAAAATTTCGGAAGTGTTCCTTGTTAACAAAATAAAAATACTCAGAAATTTAAAAACGAATTTTCAGATTTGGCGCTCTTTTATCAGGCTTCATTATTAATATGCTCTTGCAACTCGCAAACGTTTACAAATTAGGTCAAATACCGTTTATATTAATATTTTGACATTTGGCAGATGGTATTTAATTAACGATTGTGAGTGACTGTTTCATTGCTGTTTTTGTGCGTGTACATACCCTATAATAATAAATTTATAAGACATCAAGATTATTAACGAAGTTACTTTAAAGAGTTTAAGAAGAAATAATTATTTTAAACTATATGTATAATGCAATAATTATTATTAATTATTATGATTTTACTTACCTTGAAATGTAATTAATTGATTGTGTATTTAGTACTAAAATGTAAGTATATAATTAGAATAATTCAAGTTTTATGTTAAAAGATTTATCATTTAACTAATTCATCAATTTTTTTATTGTAATGTAAATAATTTATAATATTCTGAAAATTTTAGTTGGCAGTACTGGTCATTGATTAGTTGCGTTGATTTTTTTCAATTTCTTGAGCTAGAAATGAGCTAACACAGCAAGTCGCTTGTAATTCATTCATTAATCAAACTATTTCTGTACATCTTTTTTTTATAAACGTTTATCCAAAAAAAAAAATTTCTATTTAATCCTTCCGTGTAGATTTTAAGAATGTCTGTTACATAAGAAAAAAATATAACTAAATTAGTGAATAATAGTATTACAGACAAAAAATGTGTTCTTTTTCTGGTATATCCAGTTTTAGTTTTTTATTATAACTTAATTACTAAAATTTAAGATAAATTCATAAATCACGTTTAATTGTATACAATAGTTACATTTTCTTAAAACCATTTTAAATTGAAACACACTAGTTTGGCATTAATGAATAAATATCATGATTTAGGGTATTATTAGTAAAATGATCATAATATTCAATTAAAATTATTGAGAATTTAAAAAATTAGCTTTTATAAAACGAAACTGCGATGCACAAAAAAAATTAACATTTTATAATTTTTTTTGAAAAAATATGACTTCTTATCGTTTTTATAAAAATGTTAGTCCAAGTCATTCTGAACCTGTGTCATTAGCTATTTATTTCAGATATACACCCGTGTGCAAAATTAAGAGAGCTTGAAAATTATGTCTATATATTACAAAAAGTGATGAAAAAAAGGTACTAATTACGCCACCGAAGAAATATGTAAATATTCAGAGTTGAATAAGTAAGAGTACGCGTGCATGTTTGCAGAACTATGGTTAAAGAGGGGATGTAAGTACCCGAAGGATTTTTAGCGATTTGTGGGTTCTTACTTCTCTCCAACGATAGCGGTATTTTTCGCTAGAATTCAGTAAATTTTGTGATGTACCAGGTAAAATAATTATCTGTAAACATGTGAAACATGACACGAGATGGAAAATTGTAGATAGATTGGAGGCAGATCAATCACTAACACAGATGGCTACAGAGCTCAATGTAACATCCAATATAACATGTCTAAAATTTGTAAAAACAATTTCAGGACACTAGCTCCATATCGAAAAGATCTAGACAAGATCGACTAAAGTCCACAACGACAAATGAAGATCCTTATTTGGCACTGACAACGGGGCAACACAGGACTGCTACAGCTTCACAGCATTAATGCGAGATATATGTTGCAACTGGGATCTGGTTTTTACTGTCTAAAGTTACTCACAAATTACATGGGAGAAGGATGTATTCCAGAAGACCCACTGTTTGAGTCCCGCTCATTGTGGAATATTAAAGATTGCATTTATCTTGGTACAGACAACTTGCGCCTTGGACCAGACTACAGTAAAGTCTTGTACCTTTTGCAGTTGAGTAGGAATTTAGACTGGATCTTGATTCTCCACTTATCTGTATCCGGAGAGAGCTTGGCACATAAAATACCATTACTCCCTCGTCAAGGTTAAGGATCATTATTGTGGTGGAGGTGTAATGGTTTTAGCAGGCATTGCGTTGAACGACAGCATACACATGCATGTGTTTGTCAAAGGTTCTCTGATTGTTATGGGGTATAGAAAAGATATCTTAGAGACCTATGTTCGACTTTACAAGAGCATAAATTGATCCTGTTAATGGAGGACAACTCTCGTCCACATATGGCTCAGTAGGCCAGTGATTGCCTGGAAAATGAGGATATTCACTTCAGGGAATGGCCAGCCAGATCTCCTAATCTTAGCCCTATAGAGAATGTCTGAAAGGCTTTTAAGAGTGCATTTGCATCGCCCTATGAGAACCGGCTCGGAGTTAATAACCAACTTGCAGAAAGAGTTGGATCGAATGTCATAGGGACTCCTCAACTGCCTCCTGTGCCACATGCATCACGCTGTGCGACCTGCCTGATTGCAGAAAGAAATCATAATTCATATTAGAAAAATCTTACAAGTGGGCTGTAGGCCTCTCTGCACTATGAGCATTTCTGATAATATTGTGTACAAAAAATGACTTATTAATGAGAAATCTTGTTATCTGTTATAAATATATGTTGATACCAAATTTTTCTTAAAATCTGTCTATTAGCGTTTCAAAAATTCGACATAATGTGAAAATTCTCTTATTTTTTTTGCACTGGATGTGGTGTTTTTAATAAGGATAGACCATTTATTAATGTCGCCCTTAGAAGCAACATTGAGGCTATTGACAATTAATCTCTCAATTTTCAACCGTAGTCAAATGGCGAGGATGACAATTGAACTAGTACTCCACTTTTTAAACTCCCCCACCACGCTAATATAAAGAACTTAAAGTTGTTGTAGTTTGGACATGAATCAGCTCAGCTACACGAGGAGTCTTTTGTGGAATCAGGACTCGAACCTACGACTCAACTTCTTAATAAGGGAGAATATCTGTTTGAGCAAATAAAGTTCTGAAGGAATCTGGATCACTTAGAGATTTCCTTTGTCAATATTTCGGATTATTAAAGCCCATTAAACACAATCATTCCGGGTTTTTTTTAAATATTTGGCATTTTTCTTATTAATTTCTCAGAAGTGATATTTTTTTTCTATTTCATTTGTGGTTCGCTAAAAAAAAAGATATTCCATCAGAAGAGTAGCAATTGCTTATTTGTTCCTGAATAAATGTTCAACATATTTTGGTTGCGCCAGATATCTAATTATAAAAGATTCTTTTATACATATTTTGGAAAAAGAAATTTCAATTATTACTGATAATGACAAGAATATGAGCTCTGTTCCGAAAAAAAAAGACTCACTTAATGATAGCCCCCCTCTGAATGAATTTATTATTAAATGGGGTTAATTGAAAAAGGCTTTTACAATATATCTTAATGTAAATAATAAATGTAATAAACTTTCTGTAAATTAATTATACCTATATTGTGTTGTACTAAAAAGGAAAAAAGAAGCGCCAAGTGTTACATCCCACTATCAAATAAAATGGTATTAAAATACTTTTGTGTAGTTCATCTGCTATAACTTTAAATACGAAAATTTATTCTAAAACATATAAAAAAAAATTTCAATTTACAAACTTAATAGTTTTATGTCTCTAACTTTAAATTTCACTTACATGAAAATGTTTTCTGTTATTTACTTTCTAGTCAATATATTACACAGTTAAAACCGTTTTTAATACGCTGAAATGAAATATAAAAACGCGTGTGTTCCCAACAAGCTTTTGATCGCGTATTGAATATTTGAATGTACATATTTTATAACAGCTTAAAGAAAAATAAAATATAATTCTGAGATTAAAATTTCCGTGCACTGTTTTTTTTCCATTCAAATCTATGAAAATTAAAATATCTGCACGCACACTCTCGGATTGAAAGACTTGTATCTACTTCATTTCAACCTTTTCACAGGAAAACAATGCCGAGTCCATACATCATACCGAGAAAATAAACACATGAATATGAATAATTTTGTGTAATTCACTTTGAGAATTTTTTGGTTGTAAGTCATTGAAATATGGAGTAGTCTCATAATTATTTGAAAGATTCATAAACTTTGTCAGAAAAGTATTTTATCACAGTATTGAAATTGCTATCCATTTAAATATTAACACATATTCATAGTGAGGCCGACATATTCCAAAAAGAATTTCTCCACCGGTAAGGCCCCTAAATTCGGTCAGTCGAGCGTACGCTCAGGAGTTAGTGAGGACCCCGCACCAAACTACCCTATTTTATTCAACAATATAATATTTATCGTAATAAAATAAATTGTGGGGCCAACATTTTTTAAATGTAAATTCTTAACCATACTACAAAAGCTTGTTCGTGAAAAGAAGCGCACCAGATTTCCGTACATCTCATAGTTTAACCGATTTTATAAACGGTCAAATGGCTGATAATGTAAAACCAAATTTATTTATTCACTTTTTCTTATAGGAGACTTTCCTCCAAATTTATGTCGGGACTTCAAAATTCAAAAGCATCCTTATTCACGACATACCATTTATTTGATATAATGTGTGGCCATTTATATGTTTTTGTTTGACATAATATCATTCCATATTATTTTTCTCAGTTTTCGAAATGAAAAATGCTAAAATATAGACTTTCAGATTCAAACTCTGTGTCATTTAGCTGTACAACAGCAAATTGATTACCTATTTTGTTTAATTGTAACTATACAATAATATAAACTACAATTATTTCAGACTTGAAAGGAAATTAATAACTGGCATTTATGAAACTAACTGAGACGTACGTATATACTTCATTTTAAGCTAAGTAATTATTCAGTTTCATTCCATAAAATGAAATTGAATACGCTTGCCTAAGTTTCAAAATTATAGAAATAGACATAAATTATTAAGGTCTTGAAACCAGCGTTTTAAAATATGCACGAATGCATTTATATCTCTCTCAGTAAATGCACAGATATTTCCAATATTTATTCAAATTTCTGGAAAATTTAAAAACTTATTATATTAACAGAAGTTTATTTCTTGAAGGAAATATATATTCAATTCGTAAATATATTTTATAATAGTAATTCTTATATATATTTTATAATAGTAATTCTTATATATATTTTATAATTATAATTCAATTAATATTTTCTACTTTAAAACTAACGTTGTATCACTGACGAAATCAGGATACCTTTCAGAAATTAATTTCACACTGAAAATTCTTCATCTAAATGACAATTACATCGGTAAAGTTTAACTAGAAATAAAATATCTAATGATATAAATATATACTATTTATACACTTACGTGAGAGAGCACAATATGAAATTTCTGCATAAATAAGTTACTGAAATTGTATAAAGATAGTGAAAATATCTTAATCAAATATTTTCATATTGAATCAAAAACAGTTTTTATTAATCATTAAAAGAACTTTGATAAGTTAGTAACTGTAAAAATTTATCTGAGATGAATAAATTATTTTTAATAGTACATAATTCTTTTTTCTTCCCGGAATACTTACAGATTTTATTTTCATTTTAAAAATAATGACATTTACTTCGCTTTAAGTCTAATGACTCTCTAAGAAAAACTCAAAAACAAAACACCGTGATAATTGATTACCGATTTTTTCCTGGAATCTGTGCCCCAGTTTTTAAATTGCAACGCGTTAAAATCTTTCATTAATACGCTGAAAACTCTACAGGCTTTTCCTCGATGATTAATTTAGAATGAATAAAAAACTAAAAAGTTGATTTCGTTCTCAGAAAGTTTTTGAACGTGATACATAATGTGATACTGTAAATTAGGACTTCAACAGTAAAAGCACATACTGCCCATTTATTGTAGTAGAAACATAAATATAATATAATTTTAAATACCTAATAATTATTCAAATAAAGGCTTCAATTTGTTATAAAAGAAGCATTCAACATAACTAAGATTTGTCTAAAATTCCATGTTATCTCGTATTTGAATTAGTATTGGTATTTGTGTGTGTTTAATTATAAAGCGTCTAGAATTATATCATTTTATTAAAATTTGATTGAGTGTAAATTTTGTCAATAAAGTAATAACATTTTGCATTAATTGCTTTTATTTCTAAATTTTACACTATTGTTTTTACTTACATAGAGGCCCATTTGAATAAGATGTTTTTTACTCATTGATAAATTACGTGTTTAGATAACAGGGATTGGAAATGTATAATTTACTCGAATCCGTAAATTTAGACTCATTAATTGTAAGCAATGAGCATGTAAGGTTCAAGGTGGCAAAGTTTGAAATCAAGTTAATTAAAAAAAATCATGTAATCTGATTATTGATTGATTGTTAAGTAATGTCGTACACGGAAACAACACTTGAACTAGTGTATTTGAGTTTCAGTCAAAGGACGAACATGACACCTGAGTTAACAACCAACTTTCCAAATTTTCACACCGCGACAATGTAAGAACTATGAGCCTCGACAGATTTAAGGTGCAACAACCCTTTATGCTACGACTCCTTAGTAGCATTAGGACTCGATACCACGGTTCGATGGAAAAAATGGTAATCATGAGCTCGCGACCATGATCACTTGGTTACTATACTCGTATGGTCTTTATAATAT
Organism: Nephila pilipes; assembly: GCA_019974015.1. NCBI lineage: Eukaryota > Metazoa > Arthropoda > Arachnida > Araneae > Nephilidae > Nephila > Nephila pilipes. The sequence goes on from BMAW01025702.1 coordinate 152,064, forward strand.
AATTAACTCGTATGCATTGTTAAAAAAATGTACTTTAAAATCTCCCCTTTTCGCATTAAAACTGTACTATACAGATCCAAATTTATATTCAATGCCAATTGGAAATCATCGAAATCTATTCATTTCACCATATTGAAATTTAATTCAATATACAACGATGTTGAAATTCTCTAAGCGTTAATTATTCATTATGCTATCATATTTCTCTAACAGAGAGGAAATTTAAGGCTAATATTCATAGCAATCGCTTTCAAAATTTACAGGTTCTTCAGTCTAGCGGATCCGAGAAATTTAATATATATGTACAGAAATAAATTATTTCCTTCGCCTGTACGGTGTAAGATAACATTGCTCAAATGACTCAAGTTAATTTATACATTTTGATCTTAATTCCAATTAATTCATGATTTATGAAGTGAGATTATCGAAATAAGCATCAGCTAAGTCTCTCACGCACATACATGAATTATATAACGTGCTATAGTTGACTCAAATTCATGTCTTGTCTTGCCTAGATTAATGACTATCTTAACGTAACGACAATTATTCAGAGTAGGGTGAATATTCGTGTGAATATCTCCTCGAATTGAAAAACTCTTTTAAGTTACATAATGTTATCCACTTGCAAAATCTCTCTGCCTGCTCTTGTCTGTCTTTGTGCAGTTGTTAAAGAAAAAAGAAAGGGAAACTCTTAATAACTTGCGACAAAATTGATCTGGACAAACATAGTAATGACGGCTTAGGTTCAAAAGGAATGTAAGTTTTAATCGATTGATTAATTAGCTAGCATAGTTAATTTTAAAAGCAGTTTTCAGCAATTTTCCATTAACGAAGCTTGATTTTTTTTTGGATGATTTAAGTAAATAATATGATTTAAAAAGCTTACATTACAAATTACGTTAGAATCTCATTGTAAATTCCAGAGATATTTGGGAAAACTTTTAAGGAGGAGGGAAAGAAGTACTTATTAGAATATACTCTCTCTCTCTCTCTCTCTCTTCATGCTATTTATTCATATCATGTCTTCCATTTCTTAACTCTGCACAAAAAAGGGTTCGATTATTAAAGTGTATAAACTGGTATACGTCCCTTTAAAACTCTGATTTCTGAATGGGATTTCAAAAAACAATTTATATTTATTGGGCTATTGGAAAGAAATGCGTAAAATGTTGGATTTATGGGTTTCTTGACAAAAGAAATCGAATTATTTGGAATGAAATAATTCCCTTTTTTTCACAACTGAATATGATAACTCATATTCATCTCAAAAAATTACATTTTCCAAATTTTTATAGTCATTAAAATTGAAAAAAAAATCACGTATCGTTATGTGAAAAAAGATTTCAAATGTGCTGAATAGGAATTGTTTATAGTCAAATATTTGGGATACATACTTAACATTAGGGGTGCCATTTTATAAGCAACAATAAGTTGTAGCTCTCAAGCAAATTTTTACAAAATTTGAAAAAGAAAAAAAAAACGTGTACATTTGAACATTTCATAATAAAAAGTCAAATGCGTGAAAAAAATCAAATTCCATAATGATAAATTCTTTTCAGGAGTTAATTATCTACGTTAATTAATACACTCGTTAACATTAAAATCTAACTCCCTTTAAACCATTATCACTGGTACCAATTTTGTCCAATTACGATAGGAATTGCGAAATTTTCTAATTGTGACTCGTTTTCCTGCTATTATTGTTTCAAAGACGTTTGTACACCGTTAAGGGGAAGAATAAAGTCAGCAAATTGTAAACTATAACTTTACAATAATGTTTATTAACTATTTTAAAAATATTCAAGACGTCAAAAATTAATGCTAGATGCTGTTATATTTTTTTTCTTCATGAACACCAACTATTATTAAGTATTCATATTGTAATTCACATATATAACGAGTGACTACTTCCGAGGTGGAATAGACACAGCTTATAAAAAGTATTTGAAAAAAAAGTTTGAAAATAAATATTCATATGAGAAACCATTCTTTTCGTACAGCAAAATTTCCTTAATTTTCCTTTGTGCAATGAAGTAATTTTGAAACTATCTGTAATATGAGATATTTTCCTTACTATCAACACTACACAGGCACCGGTCTCATCAACTTTTAACAAAGATATTTTAATTTACTCGTGCAATTTTTCAACAAAACCAAATGAACTCCCAACTAATTTTCAAAAAGGAGAATAACAAATATTTTGAAAATTGAATTCGATGTCAATGTGAACACCGATAAGTTATCTTCAGAAATTACAACTACTTTCCCCCCAATTAGCCATTTTAATTACATTTTTTCATATACCTTACAACTTTTCCGTACTTTCGATTATGGAAAAAGTTTATAGTCCTGTAGACATATTTTCATCTAGGAAGTTATCTCCTCTACTTAAATGTTTAATCACCACCGCAATAAAAATGTGCAGTTTTTCCTCTTTATATCTGTAATTGCCATATCTTTAAGAAATGAGTTACATTAATATTTATTAATTCTACAATACTTTTATTTTGATGCACATGCGACATTTGAAAAAATCTCCATTTACAACAATAGCATTGTCTGATATTTGTTCTTATCGCTTCACTTAATAAAGTTTCGTGACAAAAGCATTGCTATCTGAAGATAAATCTATTTTCATTCCATACTTATCTTAGTGACAGTTCAGTTAACAACTATTTCTGAAGAATGAACTGATAATTTAATGAGTAAACAATGTTCGAAATTCAATTAAGAGCAGGAACATCTAACTTCATTAAGTTCGTTCTACTGACTTAGAGAATGGATTGAATTAATGATAAATTGACAGCTCGTTAGCGAGTCGAGAGAAACCCTGTTCTTAATGAAAAGTTAGTCAACTCTTAATTCTTTTTTTTTAACTTCGAGAAACTTGAATTGTGGGTTTTTTTTTTTTATCAACGGCGAGTTTGGATACTTTGTCATGTCCAATGGCGTTTCAGAAAATTTTAAGAAAATCATTTTTGTTGTTAATTTAAATTCTAAAAGAACGAAGGATATTATCAAAGTAAAACTAATTTAATAAAATCATTTGGGTGCGTGCATATGTATTACGTCATAAAGTAAGATGGGTATTTATTTCACTTTAAAATAGTAATCAATCTAATTATTCATAAGAATGTATTTTAAGCATGTAAATACTTGGTACGAGTGAAATAAAAGTATTTTTTAACTAAAGTAATTATTTTTGTTTGTTAAAATAATTATTTCTAGCATGTTTCAAATGTATATTTATTCTCTTACACCCCACTCATTTTGAATTAATAAACGAAATGTTAATCTTATTGAGTTTTTGCTTGTATATTCAATGATCTAGAATACTATATTTATTTGAATTAAATAGAGGCATGTAAGTTAGAACAATAAAAATGTTAAAATTTCGGAAATTTAATAATAGGATAATTAGTAATTTAATAATATATGTTACATGTATTTACTAGCGAGTATTATTTTAAAAATATATTATTCGTAATTAATCAAGAGAATATAATTGTTTTTTTACTCTCTGAGAAAAATTTACTTCAATATAATATTATTTCAAATGTTTTCGATATCATTTGTCGTTGAATTTAAGAATTATAATTTTATGTTATTTTAAAGGACAATGTGTGATATGTAAAACCCGCTTGTTATTCTCTTAATTTAACTATCCAAGATCAATACTCTACGCTAAATGTACTGAATATGGCTGAAAAAATAAACAATTCGGAACACAATGCAATCATTTCAAGTAACGTTAAAGAAGAAAAAGATGAACTATCTTGTATAAAATATGAGTGAGTCTATATATGAAGTTAACGTATATGTTCTTTACCGAATATTTTCATGAAAAAAGATTTATGCTTCAATGCATCAGAAAAATGTATTTCATTCCTTTTTTTCGTTGAGTATCATGATATTATAACAAATAACGTGACTTTTTCAAACAATAGGATTCCATACCCTCGCTTGTTATTTTTTCACGTAAAAAAAGTGGCGCAAAAAGAGAAATACATAAGAGTCATATTTTATGCCCAGAAATGTGTATCCTCTTATAAATCTAAAGCTTGTTCATCTGAAGAGATGGAAAAGGATTGAAATGACACATTCTGCTGATATTTTGGCTTAAGTATATTTTTAATGCTAGCTGGAGAGCAGTTTTATCTATAACACACTGATATGTTATTTTTGCAATCTTGAGACAATGTAATGCTATAGTCGAGAATGTAAAATCTTGTAATCTGAACTGAATTTTGGTACTGGCTAAACACTTTTTATTCAAAATTATACTTTTTTCAAGAACTGCATATATATAATAGGTCCGTATAGGATTCCTAATAGAAATAATAACTTATTTTCATAACTTAAAACAGAATTTCCTCACATTCTATAATTCCTATTTTCTACGATCATTAAGTATATATTTCCAAAAATACGTCTTTCTAACGGCAAACGAAATTACTTATTAGAAATTTTTCGTAGTGAATCAAAGAATGTGACTTTTTTTTAATACAGATAAATCAATCTATCAAACTGTTTATTTCACATCAATTGTTATGAGGATAAAAGTAAAGGATTCTAATTTGCAGAGGATGAAACTACAATAAAACATGTCTGTGTATTACAAAATACCACAATGCGTTATTATGTAATGATTTCAAAAATTATTTATGTATAAATTTAAGGAAGAGATTTTTTTTTATTACATTTTACAAGTAAATTTTTATATGTCAGGGAAACACAAAGCTTAGTGAAAATGGGACAACACAGAAATGCAGTATTTTTGTTAGAAAATAACTTGAAACTTGTGCTCAAATATAACTTTCATAAGAGCAATTGTTTAATCTGTAAGAGTGAGAAGAAAAACTGGATCATATTTCCTGATGAGTATGAATTCAATAACGTTAATATTAAAATTGTATTTATTACAGTTAGTAACGCACACCAGGCTCATGTGAATCTTAAATAAGCACTAAGAAACAATGCTTTGCTCTACTCAAATGCTGTGCATTAGAGTGAATATCTCTAATCACTGTTAGCAAAGTTTTTAAGCAAAACGCCCAGTATTCTGTTTCGTAGAAATTTAGATATTAAACCTACCACCCCCCAACAGGTGGCCGAGGATTTGCGGTCGTGGGTTTGAATCCTGAAAGCACTAAAGAAACATCGTGTAAAGAGACTGAAGCCCGTTCAATCTGACGAGACTCAAAGTCCTCCGTTTATCGTGGTGTGGAAGTTAGGAAAGAGAAGTATCAGTTCATTTGTAATCCTCGTAACTTGTACGAGGTTCAAAAATTCAAGGTCCACCCCTAATAGCCCTTGTGTTGCTTCTAGTGCATCATTAATAAAACCAATCAATCAATCAACACCTTCAACATACTTTATTAGGCCTGTTTAATCACACATATATTTTATACTAGCAAAGCCAATGACGCTATACATCACCCCACTAAACACAGAATTGTACCATTTCGTGTGTAGGGGTGAGATCGTAAGTGTACGGAATATTCATAGCTGTAAGTTACATGGATCCCTGGCAAGTCTACTAACACTTATGACTTTCTAACGATATAAGCATCTTTCCTGAGGAGTTGTTTCCGGTTACCTTGATGGAATAGATCAAGCCTGTGCAATCCAAAAGACTTTCAGAGCCACTTTTGAAACGCATTTTAATTTCGGTAGACACATTGTGTGTGTGTGATGAATTCGATTTATTACCTTTTTAATTTTAGTTCTTTTAACATCAATTCAAAATCTCACCTTAAAAATTATTAATACTTTCACCTCTCGAGTCGCGGGAAGCGACTAATCCTTCCGAGCATCGTTAGAGAAATCAAAATCATTCTGTGATAAATTAAGGTAAATTACATTTCATTAAATTAAATGTATTTGGGAGAAATAAAATTTTAAAAAGCTGTCCGACAATGCTGGTACAAAATTATCGACGATCAAAAAATACCGAGCAGTCTGTCTATCTGGAATCATATACCTCTGTTTCAAAAATATTAGATTTCCTGCAGATACACTGGCTGCTGCTATACTGCTATTTCGCTTGACCCCCACATTGTATTCTTTCCCCACGTTTAGTGATGCACACTCGCACTCTTCAATAGGTTTAGTAGTTACACTAACATTGTGTATCACTCACTCACATAAGATGGTCCGTGCGCTTTTTAAAATGTGCTAGATTTTGTAATTGTTTATGGACAAGAATATGGAAGAAAAGTTTTGACGGTAGTTGAGTAAATGTACTGAGTTATTCCCACTGTAATTTAAAAAAAAATACTTGAATAAAAAATTACAAAATTGTAATGATGAAAGTTTTTACGTGTAAAATATTTTTAAAAAAAACTACCTCTCTTCAAATAAATAAAACCCTTACACTATCGATCAAACAATAAATAAATGTTCTTGCCACCAATTTTAGTATGGAATTCGAAAACGAAATACAGTTCACTGTTCATTTCTATATTTCATTGTTGTATACGAAAGCATATGATGTAAACTCTAAATTTTTTATGATCAAACAGACCCAGATATTTATTCTTGCTAGATGTATTCTACTCTCATATTTCTTGTAAATCCACTGAGAATTTCTGTTTCCACTTTTGTAACTTAAACTGCATATTTTATGTATACATAGCACTTACTGCCTCATAAATTATTAAAGAGTCTTCTCTGTCTGTAAGTACATGGTAAAACATAAAAATGGGAAAGTTAAATACAACCTCAAGACCTTTATGCCTTTGAGCTGCTTTTGTCATTAATTCTTTGGATTGAAATATTCTTCTGTAAAGATTATTTTCAGACGGTTTGAAAAATATTTGAAAGGAATTGCGTCTTAAGAAATGCTACCAAGAAAATTTTCAACTGGTGAAACTTTTAACCAAAAGAACCGGTATTCATGTATATTAAAACATTTTTAAATTAAATAATTTCCGAATAATACGAGCTCTGAATTAATTCCTTTTTGTAAATGGTGAGGGGAAAGCACACCTCTTCAAGTAACTCAACAGAAGGAAGACTCACAAACAAAAATAAAAAATGAAATTTTCTCCCCAAAACTCATTATTAACACAAAGATAAATTATTCGATGAGTAAACTTTTAAAGTAAAGTTTACTTACTTTAATTTTTCTAAAAGTGTATTTGTATTTAGGAAGACGCTCATATATCATAAGAATATTTTATTTGAATTGAACATTCTTCTTCAAAATGAATTAATGAAATCTAAAAATCGAATTATGCATATTTCAGTAGTGAACTGTTTTCACAAACTCTTACATCTAATTTAAAATATTAATATTAAACAAATATAAAGAGAGAAGTTAAAAACACTTATAAAATTTTAGGTGAAAAGGAATTTATTGGAAATAATTATAATACAGTTGATAATTTTATATTTTTAACTTTATATAAAGAATTCAAAAAATCATTGCAATGCAATGTGAATTCTTTTTAATGTATTTGATATGTTTAGTTGCACATCTATTCTGTATGAGCCTTTCAATTATATTAATGTGGAAGAGCATACTTAATAAATACAAGCAAGATCTTATGCTGATAGATAATTTGTAACTTTTAAAAGATATTAAAATATCTTTCACCGATAGAATACTTTATAAATTTAATTGATAGCTAAAAATAATTTTCATGTTCTAAAAGGTTTCATTATTTCAACAGTTTATTAATAACCAGTGATATAACAGGGGGAAAACTTTTTTATTTCATAAGAATAAATACAGTGAGCCTTACCTTTTAAATATTGCTACCGAAATATTTCATGCATATAATTAACATATACAGCATGTTAAATAATTAACATGATTGTGAACAAACAAGCACTGTTGACAGAGTTAATTTTCAAATGTAGCAGAAGCATAAGTTTAAATTAAAAAATACAATGTTATATATATATATATATATATATATATATATATATAAAGAAAAAAAATAATTGTAAAACAAAATAATATTGGTGAAAATCAGATCAGAAATATTTTTTTTATAAATGATTAAATAATCTAAAACTTTTAAGCCTAAAAGCCCAAATACTATTTAAAAAAATCTATTAAAGAACCAGAAAATTTGTAAGAAAAAGCCAAGAGAAAGAAAATCAAAATTCAGAATATTAGAAATAATATAATTAATAATGTTTCATGCTTTGAATTTGGATAAAATGTGATTCTAATTGGTTTTACAGATCAAACCATCACAATTCAGTAAATTAAAAAAAATATATGACAACAAACGAAAAATCAGTAAATTCAGGAAGTCAACGATACAAAAAAAAAGAAAAGAAAACATAGTAATTGTCATCATACAATAAAATTATGCATAAATAAATATCTAAAATATTATAAGACAACTTAAAAGTCTAAGCAAAAAGAGAAATAATAATTAAACCAAAAATGTATCAAAAAAGTAAGTATTCCAAAATAAATTGTACTCGTAATATAAAATATTACAAGTTATACGTCATCAGAAATAACGTTGAATCTTTTTGAATACTATAGAAACAAATGGAATAATAATAAAAAAGTTCTACGCAAAGTTTTATAAAGAACAGATTTAGCCACATTAGGTGTGCTTTTTTTTTATAATAATTATTAAGTAATTCAATTAAAATATAAGAATTAAAATAAACGATGAAACATCAAAAAATGGACAATAATAAACTTTTTCAGTATTAAAATTAAAGGAAACGATAAATTATTAAATTGCATATATTTAAGCTAAATGTAATTAAAATTAAAGCAAACGATAAATTATTAAATTGAACATATTTATGTTAAATGTATTTAAAATTGAAGCAAACCATAAAAAATTTAAAAGTTATCTGGTGTGCCAAAATGCACCAATAAAACAATAACCCCTTGGGTGGCTAAGAAGAAATTAATTGCCTAAACTTATAATATTTTAACAAATTGCTTATGAATAAAACAAGCTTATAAAAGCATATAAAACACAACGTAAATTTTATTCATATATAGCTATTTCTCTCTCACTTACTACTTTTGCTCCATAAAAGAATTCACCACCAAAGTAAACACTAATTGAGTGATTTAAATGAAACTACACCGAAAATCGATAACTTTATGTAAAACAAAAAAAAAATACGTGCTTAAAATTAGTAAACAAAATTTTTAAAAAGAATATTTAAGAAACCAATGTTTTACAAATTCAAAAAGCAAAAATAACTAAGAAATTACAACTTTAAAAACTGAAAAAATAGATCAAAAGCAAAATTTTAAGAAATCATCATCTAGACAGAAAAACCTATTTATTCAAAAAAAAAAAACATTTTGAAAATTTAGTATAGATAAAAAAAAATTAAAAAATAAAATTAAAGAACAAAAGAGAAAAGTAAAGAAACATAAAGCAAGGGGGGGAAGAGAAAAATATATATATTTATATATATATCAATATACGTTTACAACTTTTTTGTCTCATCTATGAGATTTTTATATTTTAACTTCCCTTTAAAAAATTAATAGAATAATCAGTTTTTGCACTGAAAGTATAAAACTTATTTGAGTTATTTAAGTTATTTTGAAAATTATATATACATACATTCATACATATGTTTTTTTTCTAATGGCAGATTATAAACAGTTACAGCAAAAAAAAAAAAAAGAAAGAAAGAAAGAAAGAAAGAAAAATTAATTACACACACACAATTACAACGGAACAGAACACAAAATAGGAACAAGAAATGCTGCAACAAAGTTTATTAATCCAACATGTCTCTAGCCTCCCAGTAACATTCAGAAAGAAAAGGTTTTCGAAGCGCAAGGCAGTGAAGCTGATGAGGGGTGTCCATATCCCCACCAGAGCAACTCATTGTACAAGCCGGGAAGAAGCAATTTTAAATCTAAAAAGATGTTTTAGTAAACAATCATGTCCGGTGGCTAGGCTGAATTCAGCGACCACTCTATTTTTTGGGCCATTGCTCAAATTGGAGACAGCATTCTTCCAAGCCTTGTGAGATAGACAATTGGAAAGGTCCTCCTGAGCATGGGCTTTGATAGATTTTAATAAGGTTTTAATTGTACAGAGAGACAAAGGACAAGAAACATTCTGCTTAATCAAAGCACCCCTTTTAGCCAGATAGTCCACTGTCTCGTTTCCTGGGACTCCACACTGGGCAGGAATCCACTGGAAGACAATAGTTTTCACAAAAGAAGACAGGTTATCGATATGATGATGATAGTCCAGAATGACCTACCTTAAGATATGCTCATCAGATACGATGGTTAGTATAGCAGCCTTTGAATCGCAGAGGAAAAAAGCTCTTGTGAACTTATCCAGGTGGCAGTATAACTGAGATACGGCTGTGCGAATCGCAGCAAATTTCTTCGTCATATATAGTACCTCTCCCCACAGGGATGTAGAAAGAAAATATTTTGAGGAAAATTCCGGGACCTGCGTTAGGGCCAATGTCCAGGAGAGACCCATCAGCAAAAATACGAAACCACTCAGGTTCGTGGTAGTAGGTGAGCAATTCTTCAAACACCAAGGTTCTTAAAATAGAATAATCTGTATTACTTTTAGTAACCCTTTTACGCAAGTCAAGATTAATCCGGATGGCTGTCAATTTTATTAGGCTTTGGGGGGAACGAGGAGCTCTGGTTAAAAAATTAAGCCGAGTGAAGTTTTTAACTAAAAAACTCCCCGAAGAAAACCCATCCGGGTCTTTAAATTTCTGATCAAGTCCCGACTGATTTTGTTCTAAAGTGAAAAACATCCAAATACTCTAATGATCTTTTCCCAGAGAATAATGGCCTTTTTATGAATCACAGTTCTAAGTGGACAATCACCAGTCAACAAAAGCATGGCATATATCTGGATGGTCTTTACAGCCCCAATAAGAATACGTAGGGCCTGATTTTGGACCCTTTCCAGGGTTTCGAGCACATTTTTCCCGTCCACAACAAGTGGTTCACAGCAATAAGTCAAAAGGGGCGAATAAAAGAGTGGTAGATTTGAAGTAGAGTTATTCTAGTACAACCCCACTTTGCCCCGGCAAGGCGTTTAAGGCACTTAACCTCTTCATGGCACGGTTGATAATGTCCTCCACATGGGGCTTCCATGTTAGTTTGTGATCCAAAGTCACTCCCAAATATTTAAAATTATCACAAGTGGGGATTTGAGTGCCCTTATACTGAAGTTGAAGATCCAAAGATAGATGCATAAGTTAAAATGTCAGGCAGTATTTAAGTTTACCATATTATTAGTATCACGTCAATGCTCCAGAGCATTCAAAGCAACAGACAGTTTAGTCTATATAAACGTTATTCCGTTTACTTTTTTAGAAACTGTCCTGAAAACCAGATCATTGGCGTATAAGAGGCATTTGACTCCTTAGGTATCACTTATTTTCAAATTCAAATCATTAATATATATATGTTGAAAAAGGGGACAACTTTTAACGACTCCTTGTGGGAGACCCGTTTTTAGGATCTTGGATTTCGAAATTGCATTGCTATACCTTACTCTACAAGAGCGTTAACACGAGAAGCTTAAAATTCAGTTAACAAGATTTGCCCTTATACCTAGATTTGTAAGCTTAAATAAGAGGCCCTTAAACCATACATTGTTATAAGCAGACTTGAGATCAATAAAAACTGCCGTCAGGACCTATCTGCTATCCAAAGCGTCCTTGACAAACTGGCTCAAGAGGGTTACATGATGATTGGTAGATCTAAAAGTTCTGAACCCTGTATTCTCTTCAGCCAATAGACTTCTAATTTCTAGGTAATTGTTGAGCCTTCTTACAGTTATTTTCTCCATAGCATTCCCTACCACACTAGTCAGCGATATTGGTCTATAATTATTGAGATGAATAGGATCTTTGTCCTTATGTATAGGTATAAAAATAGATGTTCTGCAGTCTGCAGGTACAGTATCTGTGATCCAGATTAAATTGAAAAATATCCAGATGGTTTCAAAAGCCATGGGATCCACATTAATGAGAAACTCTAAATGGATACCATCTCTTCCAGGAGATTTACCCCTCACAGACTTCTTAAGGCATTGGTCAATTTGGCCCTAGTTAAAGGTGCTTTCCAAGCTGATTTCGCATTAGACTTACATTTTGCTGCAGAAGTAAGGTCTTCTGCTTGATTCCGGCAGAATTTGTTTTTCAGTAGGGGAGTTTTACGAGGATCCCTACAGAAAGGCTGTGCAAAAGCCCTTGCGACTGCGGGATCTGAAGAAAGCTTTTTATCTTCAACTAAAAATGATTATTTGGGTGAGTCAGAATCATTCGTTAAATTACCAATATAATTGAAAGTTCCGTTACTATCAGCTTGGTAATCTATATTAGAAATAAATTTGTTTTGTTTAATGAAGATAGTTTACTGTCAATTAAGGCCTTTCTGAAATTTACAGAATGTTTTCTCCAAGCTCGAACATCAAAAAGGCGGGAGGTCAACTCCGTCTTTCTCTTGAACCTGTTTCTTTTAGCTTTCAGTGAGGCCAATTCTTCAGTCTAAGAAGGCTTATATTTTTTTGTCTTCCTCTGAGATAGTCCTCTTAGCACATGCTATAATTGTGTCTTTAACTAATAATACTGTATACTTTATTAGGATTAAGGGTAAAGTCAAGTTTATCATGGCTAAGGCCATACTCCAACAGTTCGGTAGAAGTTAGTTAGATTTCTTAAAATTCCAAGAGGTTTTTGATGGTGAAAAAGGCCTCTGATCAACCTCCATAATAGAAAAGACGTCGATTTCCTTCTCCTGAAGAGTCATCAAAAGCTCCGAGCGTTTGGATTGGGACAATCTACCAGCGTTCCACTGTAACACTCGAAAATAATCAACAAGAGGAGGGAGAGACATAATGCTGATTTGTGGATCTTTTAGCAGCTATAAAGTGTTACCAGGTGCATCTCGGGGTGTAGATCTACAGCGCATCCTACATACACACACACACACACATATATATATATATATATATATATATATATATATACGATTTTTATCTAATAAATTATAAAAATGACGAAGCTGCAGAAGAAGTACGAATTCTCCAAATGCCAGCGATCGACAAATGTTTAGCGTGAAGCCTTCTTTCGAATGCAGTGTCTCTTCCTCCTGTAAACAAATCCGTATAGTGGTAGCCTTCGTTAGCATTAGAGGTAGAAAAATAAGTGTTTCAACACAGAAACAAATGTCATTTCGCATTTTTTGTCTAGAGTTTTCTAGCCAAGTTCAGCACCCCAGAGTTAGAGCATCCGTCTAATTCGCCAGATCATCCGCCATGGAACTTCTATCAATTTCCTTGGGTGAAATCTGCATTAAAAGGAACGAGATTTGAGTCCGTTTAAACTGTGAAAAAGAAAGTAGCACTCGTCCAGAAGGTGCTGGCAGAAAAAGACTTCCAGCACTGTTTCAAACAATGGAAATTTCGCATGGGGTGTTGTAGGAATAGAAAAGGAGTATATATTGAAGGTGATAAGTAAATATCTATGAAATCAAAATAAATGTTTTAAAGAGTCAATTTCATTATTTAATATCCACACGTATGTATGTATATGTATGTATGTATGTATGTATGTATGTATATATATATATAGTAGCCTAAATGTAGCCTAAAATATATAGTAGCCTAAATGTAGTAGCAAAATGCGTAGTTACACATTTTTTTAGATCCAAACTATTCCATTCAGCAAATTATTTTTTGAATATAATGTATAAATCAAAATTCAGGTGAACAAAGACATCCAAATTACATAAGAAAAGATTAGAACCATTTAATGAAATATCACAATTTTAACAAAGCTTATTTTAAAAATATTACTCAACAAACATTGACAATTGCAAATTATTAAGCAATAAATATTATGTATATAATCATTAAATTTCTTACTTACTTTAATTACGCAGTTACATCAAATACGAAATTTCTAAAATATCGCCCTTTAGTTTGAAGTTGATTTTCGCCAAAAAATATGAAAAAATCTCTTATAATAATACAAAGGGTTGAAATTCCCCTCACCCATTCCAAAAAATTGTTCAGTAAATAATAAATTCAAACATAAAATTAAATAAAATTAAAAACCAATATTCCGTTGCATTTTAACTAGTATGGACTATATTATGAACTATACAATATTTTAAGAAATGAAGCTTACTTATATAAAACTTATTTTATAATTAAAGTTTCATCAGAATGCAAAACAAAATTTAGTTCAAAATGAAAATTAATTCCATGAAAATTTCCAGAATTGCAGCAGTAAAATCATATAATTGTGTAATTGTTTTAAAAACACATTGAAATTGCGTTTTTAGAACAATAACATGATACTCTGCTTTTATACAGCATTTATAGAATTTTTTTCTCATTTATTTATAACTAAAAAAAAATTTGCAGCATATATTAAAAAGTAATATATCATAATAATGATATATGTATATTACTATTTCAGATTGAAACTTTATCAAACTGAAACTTAGAAGATTCTCTTTTATCACCGTAGATATTTTTATCTACAATTTCCAATTTTAAATGCAAATAGCCTTTTTTGTTGTTTGTTTGAATTAAATTTAAACATTCAGAATAAAAATACAGAATAAGAATAACTTCAAAAATCTTATTATAATTACAGGTGATAAAGGTCATCAACATAACTATAAAAATAATATTATCTATATATTTCTATTCATACGAGTGTAAATATATATTAACTCAATTATTGCTAGCTAGTCTCCCTTATGGTATACATTTAATTTGCTTACATTTATATCATTAAATTTGATATAATTTATTTGAAAGAAGATTGACTAAAGAGAAAAAAAATATATTGTGAGAAAGCATGATTTAAATTATATTGCTAATAAATAACTAAAAGAACCTTTACTAGATTATCTATACAGATGGAAATAAAAAGATCTTCAAAATCAAAAGTATGGAATCGGCCTATTTTTTCAAGTTTTGTGTTTATTTAATCATATTTAAACTGTTTTTAATAATAGTTGTCTTATTTAATATATTTATAAGTCCTTGTAAAATTGATCGTAATAATTTACTTTATTTTGTAACATAAGTATTTAGGTCATTTTTAACTGTTCAAAATTAGGTTTCTTCTTTAGGAAATTTAAGTATTATGAATATACGAGTATGTGTGGATACGCAATGTTATTAATAAAATTAGTGTTCGAAAGCATTGTAGTTGTTGTTCAGTTACTCTATTCTATTAATTTCTCTTTTATAATTTGTTTCTAAAAAAGCGCTATTTTCACCTAAATGATTATTAATTAATTATACTATTGTAGTAATATTTGCAAATAATTTCATGATTACTAAGAACTATAATATTATAATAAACATTTTTTTAAATTACAAAAAAAAAACCTTACAAATTTTTTTTTTAGATTGTAAAAAAGTAAAAGAAATAAGAAGTTGTAAAAACCTAGAGTATCTGTTTAACCTATAAAGTTTGTAGTAAAAGCATAAAAAAGGTAGAAAAAGAAAAATTACACCTCAAAACAATTAAGAAAGAGGACAAATACCTGTAATAATAGCAAACATAAATGGTAAGAAGATAAACTTAAAGATATTTCCAATTTCTTTTCTTCGTGTGAAGAAAAGAAATTGGAAATAGGAGAAATAAACTAAAACAGATAAAACAGAAAATTAACTATAACATTTGTAAAATTTAAATATGTCTTATTACACATGTGTGTGTGTATGTGCGTGCGTGTGTGTGTGCGTGCGTGCGTGCGTGCGCTTTGTTGCATTCCGATTTGAGATACCTTTCAACGACTGAAAAAATGCCTCTCCATTGAATTCGAGCTCATTGAGAGCAACTGTAAGAGTTTAAAAGAGATCGTATCATTGGATTGAAAGAAGTAGTTCGGGCAAATCGCAGAATCGCTCGTCATATGGGTCTAAGCGATGTGAAGATTCGAAGATGCTGGCAAAAATGGGAGGACAATAGCAAATTTCAGCGTCATGACTGTACCGGTCGACCAAGTGCCACAGCTGATCGGGAGGACAGAGTGATTATCAGCTCAGCTGTCACAGCGCCTGATCATCGTTATCAACCATCAGACGTGTGATCCGCACACGAGTGTCCACCATGATTATTCACAGAGGGCTGATAGAGCCAAATCTATACTCGTACCGACCGCTATTCAACCTGTAACGCAGGCCTGCACACTGTCGAGTCAAATAACAGTAGTGCTTGGACCGATCAGGTTGGAATGATGCTGACTGGAGACGTATAATGTTTAGCGACGAATCCCTCTTCCAACTGTGTCCTGACGATCATCCAAAACGTGTCTGGAGACGCCCAGGGTAGCTATTGCACGCCACACAGTCCCTACAATATGAGCAAATTTGGCAAGAAATACCGCAGGAGACCATCAGGGAGCTTTATCACTCTATGCCACGTCGTATGGAAGCTTGCATCCAGGTTAGAGATGGGTCAACACCTTATTGTGCTCATTACTTTGTAACTATGTAACTCTGAAATAAATCATTCAATTTTTCTGAAATTTCAATCATTTTCTATTCTGCACATAATTATCCTATCCGATATTTTTTGTCTCCATCGGACAACTCCTTCTTGGTGCTTTTTTTTTTGTGCCATAGAATATATATATATATATGAGTGTGTGTTTGTTGTGTGTTTGTGTGTGTGTGTGTGTGTGTACACATATTTCATATTTGAGTGTGATTATGTTAACTTTTTCTGCTGGATATATATTCACTTAACCGAAGTATTCGTTAATTTAGTCTGCGTGAAAAAACTTAAAGAAAAGAGGTTCTATAAAAAAAAGTTTTTCAAAATTTATCTCCATATGTATTTTTTATCTTAAATTTCTTCTCAAACTATTGGTTTTGTAAAAAAAAATCTTTAGCGCCTAATTGTTATTACAAGCATGTTCATTGTATTCATGCTTCAAAAATTTAAGAATTAGTGATTGAGAATTGAATTTTTTTCTTGCGTTGTTGATCTTAATTTATTTTTCTTTCAAAGTAAAGCGAGTAATTTTTTTACGCATATGCTCTTGTTTTCCCTTCTAGTTTCGCTTCCGTGACTTAGTCTGATCACGAAGTGCATAAAAAATATTTAAATTAGTTATTTCTAAAATATTCGATTAACTGTATAAATAAAAAGGAATTAAATCATCGTTTTGAAACGTTGATATAAATGTATATTATATTATTTAAAATTTCTCTTTTCAAGATTTCTTATAAATTTTTTGAAGTTAAACATTTTTAAACATTTTTATTTCATTCATTAAACAGAAAAACATTCTTTCAATTTTTTTTTTTTTGTTACTGTATATTTAGGCTTAATTAATCAAATATTTGACACTTTTCAAACTCAAACTAATTTAGCATTTGAATGCTAATTTATTACTCAATTTGGAAATTAAATTACCTTATTCTACTTTTCTTTTGTGCTCTAAAAACATTCAATAACACTTCATATAAATCTTTAACCTTCCCAAAAGTTTACCATCTTTTCGGAAAACACTTTCTTTCTGGCGAAAAAAGATAAATTGAAATAAATTATGCTGCAGATACCTGTATGAAAGATAAAAGCTGTTTCTTCCGATATGATAAGGCTCAGTGAAAAATGAAGTAATTCAAAGACACGTGAGTAATAACTGTAGTAAGACAGAAAAAAATAATTTAGTTTTATTTTATCCTGAAAATATTTAAGAATAGACAGAGAAGGGTTATATGCTAACCCTACCAATCCGTGTATAAAAACGTATAGCTATGAGGGACTTTTAGAAAAGACATATATGAATATTCATAGTATTTAGCTTAAGGATGTATGAAATTAATCTAAAATATAATAAAGAAACTATATCAAAAATAGATTAAAAGTTATTTTAGTCATAAAATTCATTAGTGTCAACATTACTTTAAGTTGATAAGTATGGCATAAAACAAGGAGGCTTATGTAATGTTATATTAGATTGTGCACAATTTATAATGCGTCTAGACATATGAATTCGTCTAAACTGAAATATAAAAAAAAATGCAATGGAAATTAATGAAATTTTTTTTAAAATTAAAACGCTATTTTATTGTAAGAAAAAACGATATTAACCATTATTTTATTTCGAAATAGCAATTTTTCATCAGGATAATATAGAAGTATCAACTAAAACAAAATATAACTGATTTATAAATTAACATTAACTCCGATGATACTTATATTTATTTTGTTTTTCTTGTAGCCATTTTTTAAAAACAATTAAATACGTTGTTTTAAAACATTTATAGTTCTAATATCTAAAGAACAATTAAAATATATATTGTAGATAATCTGTAAAAATAAAGTTATTTTTAATGATATATTACTTTATGAATAACTTATTCTACTTCCACATTTATTAATAAGAATTGTTTTTATTAAAGTCATCACTCGCAGAGATCGCTCAAGAGAAGGTATGCATTATATTTGGAAACAGCAAAAAGGAAGTGCGCTTTCTAAGAGCTAATCAACTTTTCACGGGTAATGTTATTCCCGGGAAACAAGCACGTCTTCCCTAAAAGACTTGACCCCTGTAACGGAAATGAAATCGGAACTTCCTTTTCCGCTGGACAGAAAGGCATTTACACACTGTGCGGCCTCTTCTTTCCCTTGTAGATATAATCAAATCCTTTTCCTCAGCTAATGTATTTCATTTATGGCTTGTCCACTGAACGCAATTTCTGCCAAGCTCTGACTGAACTGTGATAATTAGTAGGCTTAGCGGTTCAAACTGCGTTAGGTTGATGGTTTGACAGAATTGTTCATTTTTTTCACTTACTCAATTGAGACATGAAAACAGAATAAAATAAGACTGATATACAGATGTCTCATTTTTATTTTTATTTATATTTTTAATGGTTAAAAATTGAGATGATTTCATCTGAAATTACTGCGATGCAGTCTCAGTTTTTGTCAAACAAATTTATAAATTTTTGATGGAATACAAAAGATGTAAAATACCAAGTTATATTGTTGTGATATGAATGAAAAAAATTATATTACCATTACCTGATTTTTTAATTATTATTTTGGTTTCCTTTAAGGGGAAAAAAACATTAATTGTCAGAATTGTCGTAAAAAAATTAATATTGAATTTCCAAGTAGCAAATATATATGTACTTCATTTGTAACTATCTACTTACAAAGTACTTTAACATTGCCCCATTTTAAGATCTGCAGCTCTATTGTATAACTTTAAATCTTATTTTCATAATAATATTTAAAAACACAGTTATAAATAATATATTTAAGTTGAATGATGCATGAAGTCTCTCAAAATGATTTACAGATACCATAAAAAGCTCGAAAAAATATTTAATTCAAAATAAATTTTAAATAACAAATAGCCATATATATATACTGAAAATTTAAGAAAGATAATTCACAAATAATTAAAAAGACAAAACCAGAAGAAGAAAAAGAATAAAGAAAATGGAACCCAGCAAGTCAAAAAGCAATATCGGGCTGAGGACCGATTAAGCGGGGTTAAACTAGTTTAATGGTACCAACCTTCCCCCTTTGCGACTTGGTAGGCTGAATTAGGAAATCCAAATTGCAAAAAAGTTCATGATTAAAAGATACAAACAAATTCAGCGATAAAATCTACAAAAATAAAATCTATAATTCCTGGTAGGCTGAATTGGGAAATCCAAATTACAAAATAGTTCAATGATTAAAAAAATGCAAAATATATATATATACGTGTGTGTGTGTGTGTGTGTGCGTGCGTGTGTGTGTGGAATGACATCACCATTATTAATAAGGCAGCTATTCACATATTCTTAATTAATATATTTATAAAAATAAACAATTATTGTATTCTAAAATACAGTATAGAATTACACCAAATTCTAACATATCCCTTCATTATGACTGTCATTTTAACGCACAAAATCTTAAATATTTTGACACTAATCTTGAATATTAATCTTTTAAATTTAATTACACACATACACATGAGCACATACACATACACACACACACCACATATATACATATATATATGTAATGAGTAAATGAGTTTTTATTAGCGTCACACTCAGAAGCAACACGAGGTTTATTGACGTTGGATCATAAAATTATGAACCTCTGACACGTCAGTAGGTACCTTTCTCTCCAAAGTTTCCAAACCACTCTTATGTGAGGACTTGAGGCAGCAATAGATTTTACATTCATAAGCCCAGCTAAATGATGGGTGTTTAAATGCATCGGAACTGGAACCCACGACTTGACGCAAACAACGCCAGAAACGAATTCACGAACATATGGAATATCTCATAAAATTCTTAAGTATCCCAAAATTAATGTCTGATTTTTCTTAAAAATCTAATCAAATAATTGTCCAAGAAATTTGAAATAGAATTAACTCTGACAAAGAAAACGTTATAGCTGTATGTTCTTTTCGTATGAGGACAATGATAAGTATATTTGTGTAGGTCACTAATGTCTTTTCATATCCATTAAAAGATAAACTAGATCAAAAACTGAACCTCCGTTATGAGTTACCAGAATTATTCATCACTTCAAGAGTGGAATCACGAGTGAACCGACTGAAATTCATTTAAGTAACAGTGATTGTTTTCGCTTAAGTTACGTAAAGAATTAACTTTAAATGCAAATTATACTGCCAAGAAACGAGACTTCGAAAAGGAAACAAAAAGAAGATTAATAAATTATATTTGTGTTATTGAAAAGTAAATCTGAAAGTTGCACCAAACTAATTCTACCATTTACTTAAAAATTTAATGTTTTTCATGATCTAATAATTATTTTCAATTTACTTTCACTTCAAAATGTATTTTATAAATGAAAAATACATTAGCCCTGCTAAATTATTCATTTTTTCTTTCAATAAAGGAAACTTAATTGCAAAAACAAGTTTCTTAAAATTTTCTCTATATATCTCTCTATCATAATTATCTCTACATTAGTTAAACATGTATTTAAAATTTTGGAAAAAATAATTGTTATGACATATTTTAATCAATAAATAACGATTGATTTCTATCTAAATAAAAATAATTTAATGAAAAGTTAATTTTCTTAAATCTCGATTCTGGTTTATAGCGTCTTTCATTAATTCAATACAGTTTCGTTCCACGTTTGAATTTATTAATAATAATTTTATTTAAACTTGGGAGCACACTTCTGTAAATTCCTTTGTTTAATATGAATTTTACGATTTTTACGATAAGCTTATTATACTATAATAACATTTTAATAACCTTAAGTTAGTTTCACTATACATACTTTTCTCAGTTAGAATGTATATTCAACTTTATTCCAACAAAAGTCTATTTAGTTATTTTAAGTCTTAAGAAGTGAGAGAAAATTTTAGATACAAATAAAAAGCAAATATTTATCTATAATTTTATTTAATTAAATTCTTGTATGCTCCTACAAAAGCCATTTAAAGCCTTCTATATATCTTATCTTAATTACCTTTACAAAGGAAGGCACATTAGTATTCATATAAATTTTATCTTAATAACTAAGACTTTTATTTTACACGAATAAAAGAGGTACAATAATCCTTTTATGCAGTGATAATGAATTCTTTCTAATTAGTTTACATGAAAATCTGCTTAATTCATTATTGAGTGAATTATTTTGTGAACAAAAAAATGTAAGTGTTCGCTTTATGTTCAACCAACCAATGTAGATTTCACAGTTCCGAATAACTTTGATCGTATTTCCTAAGGCATTTATATATATATATATATATACATGCATACAATTTGATGTACTAAAATTTACCTTGCGCAATCAATTTTAATTAGCTCTTAGGGGACTGCGCTCCCATCTCGATTTACTTGTTTCCTTTCCTCGGTAAGTTTCGTTCCATCCTTCGTTTTAAATGAAAATTCGAAAAAAGAATTGACTAATAATTGAAATATTATTAATTCGGAATTATTGTGAATGCAATAATAAGACTATACTTTTATTTAGATTAGCATTAAATCTTAATACTGTTGTTTAATTTACAATATCTGAAGCTCACTTTTATTTTTAGTTACCATTTTTAAAAATGATTATATTTTATTCTATTGATTCTATTTCTTCATGCCCCTGTTCCTTTTTTGTAGTTGTTAACACAAGAATGTGAACATCAGAGTTACATTATTTAATGTAGTATGTATTTAAAATGGTTTATGGATCGGAGTCGTAAAGAGAGCGAAATCTGAAGCGTTTCAGTTTTTCCTTCTAAGGAATATCGCCAATCACTATTGTGGTAATCACACAGATTTAACTTAAAGTAACGCGACTTTGGTAACGGGATAATTTCTAGTATTGCTAATTATTTGATTCAAAATTACCTTTCTTATCTTTCTCATGAGAGTGTTTAACAATTTTATTTTCCTCAAAATAAAGCTTCGTGTTTCTCATCTCTTAAATCTAGAGATTAAACAAATATGAAAAAATAACGAATTTATTAAACAAACCGAGCAGTTCTAATTCTTAATGGAGCTAGTGTTAATGTCAAATCCTACAATAGCTACAATAAT
The DNA here is from genome assembly GCA_019974015.1 of Nephila pilipes. Taxonomy (NCBI): domain Eukaryota; kingdom Metazoa; phylum Arthropoda; class Arachnida; order Araneae; family Nephilidae; genus Nephila; species Nephila pilipes. Next base: position 174,566 of record BMAW01025702.1, read on the forward strand.
TGTAATATATGAAGCTTAGTTTATTCGATCCTTAATTATACGAATTAAGGCTTAACATCATACATATAAAATATGTTTATTTATTAACGCTAATATATTTACTATTTATCTATCATAAAGATATATATATATACATTTAATTATCGAACCTATACATGAAAAACTGTTTTGCACCAGACTTTTTTCTCTTCATTTTTTACAAAAACTTATTTTGAGAAATCACTAGTGTTTCAAAAACTGGAAATAACTGATAAATTATCTCAGATATATATCATGTCATGTTCTTTTGTTGTTGTTAAAACACTTGTGATACTTGATTGAAAAATCTTGCACAAATTAATTGGCAATTAATGTATTACGGAATCATCAGATATTCAACAAAACTGATCTCTTTGTTATTGGAAAAATTTATATATATATATATATATATATATATATATATATATATACTTTTGCCAATTAATTTGTGTAAGAATTTTCAATCAAGTACTACAGATGTTTTAACAACAAAAAAGAGCATGACATGATATATATCCGAGATAATTTATCATTTATTTCTAATTTTTCAAACACTAATGATTTCTCAAAATAATTTTTGTAAAAAGTAAAGAGGAAAAATTCAGGAGCAAAACAGTTTTTCATGCATAAATACGGTAATTAAATGACAAATCTACTGTCAACATTAGAAATAGCTACTATCTAAATGATATTCTAATTCTCTAAAAAGGCATCTTATATGTGTGTCGAAATTTTTTTTTTTTTTTTTTGTTTCATTATACACTTAATTGACCTAAATTAATGATAGATTGAAATAATAACTGATAAATTCATTTAAAATAAAAAGTTTAAGAAATAGGTTAGTATATTAAATAAAGCGTGAGATATGGCTATTAAATAAAGAGACTGATGATGTAAAACGTTTTATTTTAATGTGACACATGTTTACTAATTATCACTTTCAATACACATCCTTCTCTATCCCTACAACGCTTCACACGAATCTTCCATTTTTCCAAACCGTGCTGGAAGTCTTCCTCTGTCAGCTCTTTCAGGACGTGTGCCGCTTTCCCTTCCACTGCTTCAATTACTCAAATCTTGTTTCTTTTAATGCAGATTTCATCTAAGGAAACAGATAAAAGTCACATTGCTCTAGATCCGGGGAATAAAGCGGATGATCTAACACTGGGATGCTGTGCTTGGCTAGAAACCTCTTAACAGACAATGTGGAATGAGCCGGCGCATTGTCTTGGTGATAAGTATTCTTTGTCAATTGCTACAGTCTCAGCAATCGCACGAATACTTAACCGACGGTCAGATCGAACCAGATTAAAGATTTTTTCGATGTTTTCATTAGTTTTTGACGTGGAAGAGAGAGCAGGGATTGTATCATCTTCAACGTCTTCTCGGTCATCTTGAAAACGCTTAAGCAGCTCAACAACACTTGTACGTGATAAACGTCCATTTCTATATGCTTCTTTCAATAAATTATAAGCTTCAGTAGCGGTTTTTTCGATTTTTTTGCGAAATTTCCCAACAATTCGTTGCTCTGTTGATACACTTCTAATTTTACCGACGAAACATAAAAATAACTCTAAGGTGAAAGGAAGACTACCGGCATACGTATTTGTTTACAAAAACGTGAGGCTCTGCATTCGAAAGTGAAGGCTTCACGCTAACAGCTATCTGTCGCTGGCGTTTGGCGAATGCGCGATTCTTCTATAGTAACGTCAGTCTCGTTATTTAATAGCCACACTTCGTATTTCTGCATTTCAACCCCAAAAAATGTTATGAATAAAGAATTTTAAAAAATTCAATTTTATTTTATTGATCAGTATATTATTTACATGTATGTATATTACATATACAAAAAGTCAAATAAAGAGAATTCAAGTGTAATATTTTTATAAAACTATATTTAAAATACATATTGACATATTCGCCAAAAAAAGGAGGAAAGTTCCATCACATATGTTTTTCCCTATTAGTATCACGCAAAAATTTTGTAATGAAGTAGACTTGGAATAAATAAACGAACGAAATAATAATTTATACTAAATCAAGATAATAACAAAACTGCTGGACACATTTACTTCCTTCAGCCAGCAAGAAAAAGTAAGAAATAGTTTGAGCTCCTCGATAGAAAAATGATGATATTGAAATCATTTGATAAATTTGCATAATATTGTAATATGGATAATCTTCTTGGTGACCGATTCAGTCTATACAATACCCTCAAAATGACAAAAATATTTTTTTTTACCTTTTCTTCCTCTTGTGGCTCATTCACTTGGGCAGCTTTGTTCCAAATTCTAAATTAATTTATGTAATTAGTTTTAAGATATCTAATTACTTAAATTATTTTTGAAGTTTTCTGAGTGTTGCCAGCCTCAAAATTAATGGTAAGTTTCATTTTTATTTTGAGGCCTTTTTCCATTCTTAAAATTAATATTTTTGAATTAATGATTTCTTTAAGTCAAAGTTTATTAATTTTAAATCTCTCAACTGAAATCATTTCTGTTTGTTTATGATCAGCGCTTTTTTCAAATTGTCTTCCTTACATAGCTAATAATGATTCAATTTGTATTATTGTTTTATTGTGTTCAAATGTGTATTGTATGAAATTATTATTATTGTGTATTGTATGAAATTATTAAATGTACGAGTATAATAAGCTTAATAATCGATCGCTGTCGTAATCAATGTTATCGATATTCTGCAAAAACATAATATTTTAAATTAAAAAATATCTATATTCATTAATATTAAGGTAAAACATAGTTTTAGTGCTTACTATAAGATGGTAAATAACATGTTAAAAAATTAGAGCTCTACAAGCATGATTAGGTTTTGAAAAAAATGTCTTAACTAACTTTAATTATATTTTTCTCATTTTTATTTTTGTCGATGCAAGTATTATCTATTTCCCGATAACTTTTCTATCCAAGACAGTCTTGAAATTTTATTGTAGATACTTTCATGTATATATATATATATATATATATATATATGCTAAGAAATTAATAACTATTTATGTTTGAGAGTTCTAGTTATTTTCTTTAATGCTAGAAATAGTATTTTTAAAATTTTCATTGGCCTTTTTACCAGTTTAGCTAGAAAAATAATTCTTAAAATTCAGCAGAGTCAGATTTTCTATTTCAGACTAATTTTTGATCCCAGTGTAATCCAAGAAATAAAATAATTAAAAAATATTAAATTAATTATAATATTCATTTCAATACTTTCAATGTTTTCAGTTTTTATTTCATTTTATTTATTTATTCTTTTTTTTTTTTTAATTTCCCAACCAACATTTTTCAGAGTCAATTTAATAATATAATATGAAAAAAATCATGAATAATTTTTACTCTAACTGTGTCCAAAAGATAATTTGAAAAAGTTTACCATGTACCATGAAAAATTTACCATGTTTTATATTAATTAAAACTTTAATTAATATAAATATGCAATCAATTGGCTAAAAGTGCCCAATTTTTATTGAGGCTTTCTTCCTATTCGTCAGAAGTCTCGGAGGGTTTTTTTTTTATTTTGAAAGAAAAAAAAATTATATGCACAAATAGAACGTTACAATTCATTCAAATCGTTCTTCGGTTTTGTGCAGATGATCTCCATTAAAGCATTATTTTAAATTTTTAAAGTCATAATATTTAGTCTTCAATAGATTAATAAATGTAAAGTTACAGTGATTTTAAATTAAATTAGGTCTAAAGAGTTAGCTCAATCAAAGTCAAAAAAGCATAACATCACTTTCACCACGTAAAAACCACGTACATTATTACATGCTGTTAAAATATTTTATTGAAATAACCTTTACCGGTATCTCAGAATCTAATAAATCATCACTTGAAAATTTTCATTTTTAAAAAATCTTTTACATGATCAATATATATTTTTGAAAACATGCTCCGCATCTTTCAAAACTCCGGAAGCAGTCTCTCTAGGGCATTCGTTATAAGCCCGCACCATCCGCAATTCTCATTAATTAACATCGCTTCCTTATTAGAACATTTTAATTAATGACTTCGATATTTTACTATCGATTCGTTTGCGGTATTACACCAGTGCCAATCAAGGCAAATTGCTAATTGGGACAATTTGAATATTGAATCTGGCTTTTTATTGGAAATCAATAGAAACTAATTAATAAGGCACATATCTTTTGTCATTTAATAATATTTTATAGGTTTTTGTTCATTACTTTTTGTTTTATAACATTTTTAATTTATTATTAGAAGTTAGAGAATCTTATATTTAGATACCTTTCTCCATAGTATTGCGATGTGTACGTACAACAACCACTTTGAGCTTAAATTAGAATTTTAAGACAAATTATGATTCTTTTTAGGATTAAGTAATCGTAACGTCTACCATTTTTTAGAATAGTTAAACTGCAATATGCTTTAACATATTCAAGGAGTTTTAAGGAGAATTATCAAAAATGCTCACTCACAAGCACATATGAGGCATAACCTAAACATACATTTTTTTAAAAATTATGTTTAATATTTTACAGTAACTATGATAAACAAGTTATTAATTAAAAATCTCGAGTTTAAATTTTTGAATCACATAGGTTTTTTTTATGATGAATCTTCTCACATACATTGAGCACAACGAATATAAGTAAACCGCGTGCATTTTTTCAAGCAAATTTTTGTGTGTTATTAATGCTAAAAATTATGCTGTTATATTAGCTCAAATTATATAATAATTATTCAGCATTAGCTTTTCTTCCAATAAATTAAAATTTTTAGACCTACAATTTAGAACACATAATTTGAAATTTTATTCAAATGCAATAATTTAATTATATCACATAAAAATCTCCTGTCACCTGAAACAAAAATAGCCCTTCATTGAAACATCCAAGATGATTTTTGTGGCTATATATTATTTCTATAAAGCATATTCACATATATAATACTTTTTCGAATTTTCAAAACTTCGCATCATTGAATGTAAGAACTACAAACAGTGCTGCTATCGAAATTACTGCAACAAGGGACTACAAATTATCGTTTGTTATAGCACTATTTATGATTCGAAAGAAATAAAATCGTTTCATAGGACATGAAGTTTAATTATTCGTTTAAAAAGCCTTTCTACAAGCAAATTAAATTTCTAGAATCGTCTCATCTGTCCACGAAGTCTTTCTTTTTTTATTAGATCTTAAACGTATAAGAATATGAAATCATATGTCTTTAAATGCCTTTTACATCTTTAAAATGTTTCCAAAGTATGCGAAAGATAATGTATGTTCATTTATCTTATTTCTTCTCACAGATTTTTAAGTCTCAAAATATCGATGATTGTTACTAATTTTGCTTGATATTCATTTTCAATGAAGAATTTGTGTTAATATTGAACGTAGTGTTCAGAGACACGCGTTCCATTTCTAATGACTTATACAGAAACCATGTATCTCAAAAAAATAATTGCGCGTGCAATGAATTAATTTTAATTAAAATTTATCCATCACCTGATTAGAAATTATGATACAAATGAATAATAAATATTATTTAAAGGACGCAAATGCTTTGCAGGATTTAATTATTTATTTTACAGTTGAAATGCTCCACGGAACAAATATACTGCTTCGAGCAAATTTCTTACTGTTTCATAATACACAATTACGTAAAAATTTTGTTTCAAACTATCCGAAAAAGAAAATAATCAAGAGTTTATGAATATATTCCACATATCAAAAGATTCTTCATGATACTATTTTAAATATATTTTCCCACATTCTTCATAAAAGAAAATCCTTATATAAAATTATTTTATTTCATATTTTATACTTTAAAAAAATTTATTCAGATTTATAATGCCCATTTAAATCACATTATTTATTACATAGTCTGTGGTTCCACAAAGTAAGATTATTTCTATAATTGCTTTATTCTTCACGATAGATTATTTAATTCAGATCTCGTAACACTATTCACTATCAAAAACATTAATAATTCAAAATTAACAATAAAACCCTATAACAATGTAAAATAAAAATTAATCCGAATAATATTCTTTTAAGATTTCAGATTCTCTAATAATTATTTTATATTTTATTTGTCTCTCTCCCTCTCTCTCTCTATGTATATATATATATATATATATATGTATGTATGCAAAGACATTTGGACCGAACATGTAAATGATTAAAATTTGGAGTTCATTAAATGAATAGCGGGAGCTATAACACATCGGAACTGCTGCGCACTCAACAGTTGTACATAAGAAGCTATTATCAGTCTGATGGTCAAATTTTCTGTTCCATTGCGATTTAGGATACATTTCAACGACTGAAGAAAGTCCTCGTCACAGGATTCGAGCTCATTGCGAGCAACTCTCAGAGTTTGAAAGGGGTCCTGTCATTGGATTGAAAGAGGCAGGTTGGGCAAATCGGAGAATCGTTCGTCATATGGGTAGAAACGATGTGGCGATTAGAAGATGCTGGCAAGAATGGGTGGACAATGGCAGATTTTAGTATCATGATGGTAGCGGTCGACCTAGAGCCACAGCAGATCAGGAGAGCAGAGTGATTGTTAGATCAGCAGTCACAGTGCCTGATTCATCGTTATCAACCATCAGACTTGCAACCCGCTCACGAGTATCCACCATCACCATTCACAGACGGCTGATAGAGCAAAATCTAAGCTCGTACCGACCGCTAAGCCACCTGCTACTCACGTCTGTACACTGTTGAGCCAGATTACAGTGGTGCTTGGCTCGATCAGGTTGGAATGATGCTGACCGGGGAAGTACAGTATTTAGCGACGAATCCCATTTCCTACTGTGTCCTGACGATCATCGAACACGTGTCTGGAGACACGTGACTGTGGGGCATGCAATAGTGATCCTGTTTTCACTATTGCATGCCCCACAGGCCCTCAACCAGGAGTTATGGTCTGGGGTGCCATTTCCCTTGATAGTCGGAGCCCTTTGGTCGTCATTAGAGGCACACTTACAGCACGGTGGTACGTCAACATTCTGAGACCTGTTTTGATAACGTTCCTTTCGCAGCACTCTGGCCTTATTTTTCAGCGAGATAATGCCAGTCCAAATATGGCATGTGTTGCTATGAGCTATCTTACAGCTTTTCAAACACTTCCTTGGCCAACCAGATCTCTCTTCAATCGAGCATGTCTGGGATATGATGAGAAGGTGACTGCCTCTACCAAGGATTGGTGATGACCTAACCCGACAATTGAAGAAAATTTGGTAAGAAATACCGCAGGAAACCATCTGGGAGCTTTATCACTCTATCTCTGGGAGCTTTATCACTTCGTGTGGTAGCTTGCATCTAGGCTATAGGTGGGCAACACCTTATTGAGTTCGTTACTTTGTAACTGTATAACTCTGAAATAAATGATTCAATTTTTCTGAATATTATATCTTTCTATCTGTACATAATTTTATCCGCCAATTTTTGTTTTACATCAGGACAACACTTGGTGCGTTTTTTTTGTATATAGTTCGTCTGTCATTATCATATACCGCACACACCACACACATACATCACACACACATATATTGTAAACTACATTTTACTTTCAAGTCTCACGGTCAGGGAGTTAATTATACGTTCAACATTTTATATTGATTTAGTAGTAAGGACAAGTACAGAGGCAGATATTGTTAAGGATGTTCCAAAACAGATTCTAATAACAAATGTTAAAACCCTCAAAGTTATAGATCTATTGCTAAGTTATTCTGAGGAACAAACATTGTGGATTGAAGTGGAAGATTAAGAAGAATAAAATACCAATAAGAAAACAATCAACCATTAAAGAAGGGTTGATAAAACAGCAAATTCTATTTTTTCAAATTTTAAGAGCTCTTTCATTAAATATTTTTGTTGTGGACAATTGTCTTATATATATTGTAAAAGTAGGATGGAGGATAAAATATTTATAATCAACCAGTTCCTCTGCAATTTTACGCAAATATTCATGTCATAGTTAGAACTTATAAGTAATCAGACAACTTATATTGATAATTTAGTAATTGTTTTTTTCTCTACACTTCGGAAAAGATCGGTTGACTTTGAGTGCCGGCGCTGTTTCGGACATTCTATCATTGGATCCGAAGAAAACTTGTTCATACGCATTTCCAGTGCTCTAAACAAATAAGCTATAACGGATTTCCTCTCAAACCAGTTATTAAGGTATTTTAACTTCTGTCACCATTGTTGAAGAAAGCCTTTAGAAATCTAAAAATCTGAAATAGAAAATAATTTTTATAAAAGATGTCAAACCTTTCCTAGAATTCTATTGTAACCAGATCGGATCTTCTACCTACTGAAACTTCGACTGGTTTTCCCGAGCGAGGTATATCTTCAGTAACCTAATTAACATCAAAAATTTGAGAGCCACATTTGGCGCTGGCGTTCTCTCAACACATTTTATCCTTGAAAATCACATAATTTTTCCTTTCTTTTACTTCATTTTTGCCTTTTAGGTAATTAAAATATGAAATGTGGCAAAAATGATGCTTTTAATGATACCCCTCCTCCACACAAAATTACTATGACCCAAACAAATTTTAATACGAAAAAGCTTTGAAATATCACCTATCAAAGTATACAGGGTTGTTCTAAATTATTCATCCAATTTCAAAATACTATACATACATAAATAAATTACACAGAATTATAAGTAATGCATGAATGCAAAGGGGAAATATGAAAGCATTTTTACAAGTGTTCGATATGACTTCCTTTAGTTGCATGCATGTCAATTCCATAAGTAAATTCCTGCCAAACACGTTGTTAAGTGTGAGTGAATTGTACAGCGGAAGAAATTTATCGTTTATATTCACATAAACTTGTTGGTAATGATGGCGCATACATTTTATCTTTTGCAAACCTCCAAAAGAAGAAATTGCATAGGGACATACCAAATGACTTGGTGACCAACTTGGCAGCCATCTGGTCCACTACGACCGATTCAACTGCGAGTTAACTCCGTGAAAGCTTATAAAACCATTTTCGAGAAATCGAAGAACACACGCGGACCATCTATTTTCTCCAATATAAACTTTCACACTTTTTCTGTGTATTCTTGTATTACTTATTATTCTGTGTTATGCATTTTTGAAAATAAGCAATTTTAAAATCGAAAGATTCATTTTAAATAATCCTATGCAATGACAGTATGGTTTAGAATGGAGTTGACTGGTTTTTAATGCAACTAATTCATCAACTGGAAAAAGTGGAAAATACTATCCAAACAACCCAGTAGCAGTATTTACAATGTTTTGAGATTCGCAACAACAACTGACATCGGAAGAGCGATAAAATTTGACATTGATATTGGTTTTGTTATTGTTTGAGTTTATTTTTAGTTAGCTTCCTCTTCTGGGATCGTATTTCAAAGATAACATTACTGTTCTCAAAATAAAATTCTTGGTCAAATAACATTGATAAATATTACACTCATACAATCTTCTTATTATCATTAACTACAAAATTCTATCCATTAATACAATTATTAAATTTCTTATCTTTTTAATTTTGAAAATTTCGCATGATATATTAACTCTAAAATTTATAAGCAATTGCTTATTTATAAATAGAAAAAAAATATGATTTCAAAAACTTTCTTATACTTTATCACACTTTTCTCTGATTTTATTAAGGACAAACTCCTTAGATTTAATTCATTTGGATAAAGCCTTGATTTATCTCAGGATTTTTTTTTTTTCATTATTTCATACGAGTGGCTAATCCTTAATTATCTGCTGAATAAACAACAAACTTTTACAAAAATGTAGACTTTTAAGGGACTCATAAATATTTCCATTTACCATTGATAACTTGAATTTCTGAAATATCAGTTATTATTCTCCTTAATTACCTGGTATTTAGCTTATTTTTAAGATTCCCCCCCCCCCCGATTTCAATACAAGTTTTTGAGTTTTACTATTCATAAATAATAAAATCAAAATTATCAGAAAACTATTATTCTTCAAAAAGTTTATTGTATTTTTACATAATAATCTAGTTTTCTCAATAATTCTGAGTCTTCCTCTCTCCCTCATGTCTCTCTGTCTGTTTCTTAATAATAATTAATAATTTCTTAATTAAACACATTTATAATTTTATTTTTTGAACAAAATATTCCCCAGCAATGTTCGTCATTAAATCCGTATAAAAATATTATTTTTAATGGAAACACGGATACGTATCTGTTGTTTAAGAAAAAGTTCTAGATTTCATTGAAAATTAATTCTTCAACATTTGCTTCGTTAATATTATTATTTTTTAAACTTCTGATAAAATTTCATTTCACATTTGTATGTGTGTGTTCGAAAATTAGTGATTGGAAAATCCAAATTTTCTCTTAGATATTTAATACTCAACCCACTGATCTATTTTAAATTCACACCTAATGAAAAAAAAAAATCTTTTATCAACGGTTATTTGGTATATTCGTTTCTGTAAAGCTTTTTGAGATAGTGAGAAAGGAACCTTGTAATTTCGAGCGTCCTTCAAATGTCGAAGGGGGGATAGATGAGCTACAACCTCCTCCTAATTTCCATACCTCACCCTTTTCAATGTTAATTATTCCATACGACAAGACTTTCAATGTTCCAATTCATATCCTATTCGTTTATACACACACATTCACACAAAGGTTATTATTTATGTCGATATTTCAGCAAATTGAACGGCCTTCTTTATTAGTAATTAATGTTTGAAGATAAATCGAGCAGATTGCTTATATAACAGAAAGGAAAAGTGTGGGCTCCCCCAAAATAATTTGTTAATTCAGTGATTAAAATACGATCGCGATATTACAATTACACTCGATTTCACACAGGTAATCAGTATGTGCAAAAGTGAAAGGAATCGTTTTTCATTACGTATAATTAAATTTTAAAAAAAGGTGATAAATTTAATTTATTATTACAATTTTCTCTCACTGTACTACAACTTGACCATGGCTTTTGTCAACACAGTGAATATGGAAACTCAGTTATTAGTTTTGTTTTAATTTCTATAACTACCATTCATGCCATGGAGTATTCAAAAAAAAACAACATTTTATGCAGATGTATTAAATATTTAAAATATTTTCAATTAATATGATTATAGCAATGCGAAACAATATTATCATAATTAATTATATAAGTAAACAAGTATATGACACATCATCATGTATAACATGGGCTATTCGTGAAACTTTAATTAAGTAACATCTAGGGTTCGTTCTGACTTTAAATTTCCCCAAACTCTTCATTATAATCATATGAGACGTGATTATGCAAATTAAGTAAACTTTAGAAGTAGAGTGAACAGATATAATTAAATCGTATTAAATCGACAAATAATTGAAGAAAGTTAGATTTTGGTTATCGGAAGAGTGCCAGTGTGAAGTGCGCGGGAGTCCTCTTGTGTGAAATGAAGTCTACATGATTAGTTGAGACATTGCTTTCTTGTGGATTTACTCGCATCATAATCCGGTGACCGTATTCTTTGATATGTTATAAAAGTTATCAGCACTCGCTGCAAGGGATTTGAAGCAGGTTGAGAGCATTCCCCTTTTAGGAGACTTAATAAATTCCATTTTGAAGCTTACGCTGAAATTTAGATTTGGAATTCGAGTAATATTTTAGATGACATACGAAACAGATAATAGAATTATGCCACAAATGGTGTACTTAAAATTTTTTAGAATAATAAAATTAGATGAATTATTTTTGGATGGTGATTATGGCATTGATTACAATTTTCAAAAACACTATTTTAGTTATAAATGTACCAAATTAATTCTATACTTTTCAAGCATCGTTTTGTAACTCAGAGCTACAATTTAAGAAAAAATTATGTAAAAATTAAAATACGTAGGCTGACACTCAGTCATAACTTCTAAATTATTGTAGTATAAAATTTTTATGTCAGCTCTATTTGTAGGAAATGTTCACAATATTTTTGAAAGTTCCTTGATATACGTTATAGTATTCTTGATAATATTGAAATGGCGTTCTTGGTAATGAAAAACAAACACAACATAAATATAGCATTAAGATATATGTTCCTGGAGAAAAAAAACTGTTCTAAATTTAAGTAAATAAAGCAAAAAAATTGTTCATAAAAGAAAATATATTATTTCGAAAAGTTTAAGTTATTAGATTCAAATATGATTTATAGATTTCTTTCTTTGAACCAGTCTGAAATTATTTCTTTAATTTTTTTTTCTTTAACAGAAAAAGAATAAATTCTCATACAAATTAAATCACATTTAGCTCTAAACAAACAAAAACTGAATCATTTTTCAGTATTTTTATTATTAGCTGTCTTATTATTTACATTTATTCCTCATAAACAATTCTGAGGTAGAATATTTCACCCTCTGAGATTTGGGAATAATGGGAATTGACAGATTTATTTATTTATACTTCATTTCCTTTTTTTATTCTTTATTTTTAAAGGCCTTTGCAAAAAAAATCATCAAACTAGGCGCTTAGAGATGAGATAATTTTTTTACACTGCATAGAATGTTCTTATTCATTTTGAATTTCTCTGTTATTTGCAAACGCATCAATAAAAATATTTTATAAGAAGAAATGTTATACAGAGATATACTCAGAATATTTCTGTTCGTTTTTGCATCTTTACTTCCAGACAATTGCAAAAATAAAAATGTTATATGCAGGTTAATAAAAATTAGAACTAAAAATTTTATAATGATGTAAATTTCAAAGTATTATATGAAAACACGAATTAAAGTCCTTATTTTACAATTTAAATTTATTAATAAATTTAAAAACCAGAGTCAAACTTTCAGAATTTAAAATTTATTTATGAATCATACTAGAATTCCGAATAATAAAACATTTACGCAATTAAAATTTTGTTGTCGTTTTTAACTATTAAACAGAAGTGTTGGAACACGAAAGCAATTTTTTTTTTTCTTTTTCTAAGAACCAGGATGTGATTGTTAATTTTTTTTCTCATGATATATGAGCGAAATTTGCAAAGCTTCCTTTATACAATATTTTCTTCGAAGAGCAGAAGTGAAACAATTGAGATATTAAATAGAGATATTTAAATGTTTTTCTTTCATGCTGCAACTTTTATTCATGTATGGGTAAATTCACCGGAATAAAATGCCCATTTTTCTCGAAGAACAACTTTCGAAGAGATTTATGAAATTATGCTTGGCTTTTCTTTCCATGGTACATTTTTGTGAAATGTCAGTGAAGACTGACACGATTCGATGAGTTTCTGTTGAAATCAAATGAAGTTTGGGCTGCAATTGGCATGATGAAATCTGGGGTTTCCGCACCAGTCATCCTTATGGATTTTGATACAAGATGGCGATGTTATTATTGATGTTGGTCTTCGCAAAAGGAGGCAGTCGTTATAAGTAACTAATGTTTGATTTTATTGAACGATTCTGGAGCATCTTATGCATTTTTGATTCCAAGACGGATGAAATAAGGCGCGGAAAACAGCGAGCTCCACATAATGTCAACACAAAAAAAGAGCGTTAAACAGAACAGAACATTTGAATACTATAGAGAAGAAAGGGAATCCCAAAAATATATTTTGTTAATTGAGCAATTAAAAAAACGCTAGTGATATTTCTTTAAGAGGCGTGACTCCAAAAAAGAAATTAGTACATTTAAAAGTGGAGTAAAAGTTTTAGTGTTAAAACTAATTTAATAAAAAAAGAAAAAGAGACTAATTTATCTTATATATACATAAAATCTCATCTAGGATTTACCTCCTTTGCATTCTTTTCCCCAGTAATACTTTTAAATGAATTTCTTAATTCTGAATGTAATTTTAAGTAATAAATAGAACCAGTTCAAAACGAGGATAACAAAACTATACATTTATATTGAAGCATTTCTCACAGAATTTTCCATTTGAAATCTTTTTCTATCTAATATTTCAGAAAATACTCAAAAAATTATATTTCATCCTATTTTTTATACATTTACATGTAATAAAATGAAATATTTGGAATCTGAATTGTTATTTTATCGATATAGCATAGATTCGCCATGAACTTTTTGGACAGCATCAATTTGATGTAGAATAAATGTATACAGATATCTCTCACACAAGATAAAGTTACTTTATACCATCCATCCATTAATATATCTCCTAATTCTGCATTTGATGAAATTGGAGGAAATCATCCTCTCTCTAGTAGCTCAAGATATTTCCCTTATGTTAAGGTCTGGCGACTGCACCAGGACAGCTGTTTCACTTCGTACTTATGTTCATTGAGGACGACACTTGAGAATTTTTTTACCCATCTCTCTAATGTTAAAAATGGCCAAGTATAAGGAGCATTCTCAAAAACGTGGCTGGTCATACACTCGCCAACTTTTTTGTGTGCAAAATAACACATAAAAAATTACAAAACAACAAAAATTACTGAACATTTGAACTCGTAAATATTTTGAATAATTTTTTTCTCAAAATATCCTATTAAAATAATAATAACAATGCAATTAAAGAATAAAAAAACTTATGATTATTAGACGAGTCAATTTTTTTAAAAGTTCCTTTAAAAGGTTCCTTAAACATAGTCGTTTTTAACATTACGGGATTTGGAAAATGTTGCGTCCAATGACTCCCTTAAACCATCTTGTTCTATGGACGGGCATTATCTGCTAAAAGAAAGGGTAGTCACTGGGGAAAAATGTCTTCACCACTAGATGAACTTGATTCTGCAGTACGTTCAAGTAGAGATTTGGACTGTTACTCGATCCTTCAAAATGATTGGTGTTCCTGAAGAATGTCATGGAATGGTATCCCCCACACCACCAGAAATTTGCTTTTATATTTTAGTTTTGAAATCCAAATTTGCAGATTAAACACTCTTCCTTATAGAAGAAATAGAAAAAAAAACAATAGTCTTGCTAGCTCTCGATCTGGCATATCCCACCTTCTTTTGACAAAATTTCGCTCTATGATACCCTTCCCCCCTGTTCGAGAAGTATGCCCCTGATTGGCAGGTCATCTAAAATTTCTCTTGGTGCACAAAACTTTTTTCTTCCAATACCATACCCAATTCCAACTCTATTTCTCGTAGAACTTTGCAACTTATTATGTTTTTAATTAAGATTCTTTTAATTTTAAATCTTAATTTTTGAAGAGGCGATGTTTTTCAATAGATTCTGTTATCAAATTGATTTCCAGGGCAAGTAACAGGGTGAAGCAATTCATTTCAAAGACCTTTAGACTGGAGATTAAAGGCTAAAGGGCCTAAGTGTTCTATCAAAACATCCAAACTATATTATATATGAAATCAAACAATCCGGATGAAGCACTTCTATGAGACGTCGCCAGACATAAACTCTTCCTGTTGAGTCGTCTAATAAAATAACGATATATAACAAATAATACATATTTTAAAAATTTTAATTAGGCAATGTTACATTTTATAAGTTAATTATTTTATAAAAGTAAATGATAAAAAAAAATTATCTCGTGGATATATGTAAATTATATTACTAAGTTCTAAGCACAGAAAGTGCTTTTGTAAAACTTTCCACGAGCTCACTCTTAATTTAAGCAGTAATGAAACAAACAAAATTACACATCATTATGAAAAGTGAATCGTGAATACGCGTTAAGTAATTTATGTCAATACTGTTCCAGTAAAAATGGCTTGAAGAAATGAGAATTGTGTTGACGTTGGGATTCATATAAGTTAAGAGAAAGTTTTAAAAATATCTTATACTAAAATATCAAAAATTATATCAAAAACTCGATCTGCTGTTTAAACTATTGTAAGAAATTCCAAAATATCTTGACATATTTTTTAAAAAAAAATCTCGTAGTGGATTGCCAAAGATTTTGAATTCTTGATCAATAACGAAGAAAAAGTTAGGTTAAATCCGAAATCATTCCCCTTTTTTGATGACTAGTAAACGGTAATAGAATTCTCTAAACTGAAGGATTTCATCGTAGATTTACGCAGGTAAAATTATTTGCAACCAGAGGAAATCTAAGGAAAAGTCTGAAATTTGCTAATGAATTTATCTACAAATATTTTGATTTTTGGAAAGCTGTCCTTTTTACCGATGAGAATAAATATAATGTTCTCGAAAGTGATGGGTGTGGTAAAATCTGTCGGCGTAGAAACGAATATTTGATACTCATAAATGTTGCTTCTACGATGAAATAAGATGGAAGAGCAATCATGATTTGGGAAGCCGATGTCGGGTGCAGGTGTCGGGAAATCAATTTCCATTGAATGTACTTTCTTCCCTTTTATTGAATGTACTTTCCTAAAACTTATTGTGTTCATATTTTTAAACACAAAGAAAAGGAAATGGTCTTCACAAGAAAAAAGGTGATTACAATAATTTCCCTTTTCCGTGTCAACGGAGGATTAGTTCTAAATCCATTTTTCTCTTTCAAAAGCATAAAAACAAGCAATTGTTAAGAGAACATCGTGGCACACTGAATGAGTATGCAAAAGTAGGTCAGAATTTAAATATATAGAAACGTATAATTAAAGAAAAAAAAAAAAAAAAAACGTGGATTTTTTTTTTTTTTTTTTTTTTTTTAAATAAAAATAATAACTTAGAGAATGTATAGTACTTCGACTCTAATTTGTGACCGCGGTAGCCTCGTGGTTATGGTAACGGACTCGCGGCCGACGATTTTCGTGGAGTTTTTGGTTCAAGCCTTGATGCCACTAAAACCCTTCGTCTAGCCGGGGCTGATGCACGTTAAATCTGTCGAGGCTCAAAGTTCACCCATTGGCGTAGTGTAAAAGTTAGGAGAGTAGTGTCCTCGTCACTTGACCGAGGTTCAAAATTGCGAGGACTGTAGTCAATAACCCTCGTGTTGTTTCTAGTGCGACATTAATAAAACCTATCAACCAATTGACTCTAATTTAACTATTCAATGAAATGTGACATAAATTTGCTTCGAAGACAACAAAATGAATATTTTTTTACTTTTAGCTCGGGATATGTAAAATATTCTAATTTGATTTTCAACAAATGGTTTTTCTTGCTTTTATAATTGAAGCTTTAAGATAACTATTTTAGTCTGATTTCTGTTAACTATATAATCAAAATTAAAGGGATAATATTATCCAAATTTCTTGTCCAAAATTGGGCATCTTCGAAATCGATCCTAAAATAACTGTTTTCAATCCCCACTGATAATTTTCTAGATAGTTATGTATCTAACATTTATATGTGTGAAGTAAGGGAACAGTATCAATTGATAAATTTTCGCTGGAGAGGAATTGTAAAAAAGTATATAAAGTTGCAATGAAAATTCACGTTGATAGTTTCTCTTTTCTTTCGGCGTGTAACTTTTCAGAAAAGATGTCAATGAGAATTTAAGGGATTTGAAATCAAGTCCAACATTTCATCACTTAACGATGTAATAATAATATAATCCAGTTTCTACTTAAGAGAACTGAGTAAAAAATCATGAATAGAGAGAATGCATAAAACGATTATGATTCAGCAGTCTCAGGATAAGTTATTCATAAATCAAAATTCAAATAAGTCCTTTCATCGGAGCACATACTAAGAAACTCTACAATCTATATTAGTGGCAGTTTAATACTAGTAACTCATTTTCTTTTTGAAAAGCCGGCGATACTCGTATACCACTGTAATTTCAAGTGTTACAGCTGACTCAGACCCGATAAATCCTCTACACAGAGAGAGAGAGAGAGAGAGAAAGTTATGTAATATTTATAATATTAATCTTTACATTCGGACGTGTGTAGGGACATAATCCACAGATGTAATAAAAATTTAGCTTTTGAATATTCGTAGCTCCGAATAAATTATTCAGATGTCTTTAATTTGAGATTTTTTAAATGTTGACCAGCAATAGAACGATCAAGTGAAGGAAATAACCACAGGGTGTCGGAACTCTCAATCTTTTGAAGAAAAATTTCAACTATAACATTAATTAATGAAATTATGGTCAGGTAATTTTTGAATACATGATGTATATTTTTGTTTATTTTGAATAAATAAATAGCACATCCGTAATTTAATTGAAATAAATATATTTTCAACTAGTTTTATAATATTTAATCTTCATTTATCCTGTTCAGAAGAATACAAAAAAATGCATTGTATAGCAATGATTGGTTGTAATAGCAGCTTATCTTAGATAATATTCTTGATGACTCGATCAAAAACCTGAGCAGCGGATGCAAAACCTTTAAGCTTTCAAATATAAGCTGGGATGTGCATTACAATTTATAGGAGACATACTATTCCAAATGCTTTTAGGTATTATAAAAAGCAATAACCATCCTTTTTATCACAGCAGTTCTGAAGGAAAATATCCTGAAAAATATACCAATATTTACGGTAGCTTTTGAGATAAAACTTTTATTACTGGTTATCGATCTTGTTTCAGGAAAGAATAATGTATCGAGCAATTTCATCCAATATGTTATGGATTTTGTATTGATTTCTCATCATTATTTTTCTACCACTGCTATTCTAAAACGAATAATATCTTTTTTCTTTTTCTCTTTTGTTCCTGAAAACCCTATCTTAAAAAAAATTTCTTGCCTTATTTTGAGGTTCCATTTTCAATAACCTTTTTTTATTTTTTCAGTTCTAAAATGCATCTGCAATAAATTTAAAACATCTCATTATCAATGTATTCAATTCAATTTTTAAAAAATTATTTATATCCAATAAAAACCTTGCAGCATTTAATAAAAAGTCGTGTATTTATTTCAGTACATATTCTATTGAAAAAAATTTTAACGGAATAAAGGTAACGAAAAATGGTTTTATTTGAATAAATACTAGTTAAGTAAATTCTGATGAATATATAAATGTAGTTGAGAGATAAAGTAGTATTATTTATATTTAAATGAATAGGAATGCATTGATTTTTTTTAAGTTTCTTTCTGTCATTATTCTGAAAATATTTGTTATTCAAAAAAATTTAGTTCAAATCGTGAACATTACATAACATTTGTTTGCACAATGTGTATGTATGATTTTTTTTTTAAAAAAAAAAAAAAAAAGATTAAATCTAGATTTAAAAATTTTGTCAATGTGTATATTGGAAATAATATTTATTCAAGTGTAAGAAAATGTTTTTCGTCTTTAAATATATTTTAGTCGTTGCATATGAAACAAAAAAATTATCTGCATGACAAATAAAATGCAGTTCTTTGGAAATATGTACCTCTTAAAAAAATTTTAAATCACCAAAGAAATATAAGATTCTTCCCTCAACAATTACATATATATACAAGACGAAAAAATTTGTGTTATGCATCGTGTAAGCTTTTGTAAACAAAACACGAATTTATTTTTTAAAAAATTTATGTTCAGAGCATGAGAGAACACTAAGACTTGTTTATTGCGATGAATAGTTTGTATTAATATTCTTAAAGAGGAAAATAAAAAAGTACTAAATATAAAAACAATACGAAAAGGATTAAATGTCGAAGAATATTGAAAGGTGTATTATAAGACACATAAACACACTTATCTAAAGCGCATTTTCAATTTTCACTATAAGAAATAAAATTTGATAAAAAGTAATAATAAAATTCTGTTATATATATATATATATATATATATATATATATACTAGTTTTAGAGGAAATACAACCCAATATTGGGTTGGTAACTAAGTAATTGCGGATTTTTCTTAGAAAATCAAAGACAATTTTTTCATGGAACTAAATAACTTTATTCTGTAATGTATTGCCCTTTTTGATCAATGACCTTTTGCCATCTTTCAGGCAGCATCATAATCCCACGTTCATAAAACTTCTGGTTTTTATTAGCAAATAACTGAATCAGGTACGATTTGACATCATCATCATTATTGAAATTTTTACCATTCAAGGAGTTTTGTAAAGATCGAAATAAAAAGTAGTCATATGGTGCAAGATCAGGACTATATGGTGGATGTGGCAAAACATCCCAACCAAGCTCCAATAATTTTTGCCGAGTGACCAAAAATGTGTGTGGCCTTGCATTGTCATGATGGAATACAACACCTTTTCGATTTGTCAATTCGAGCCACTTTTTTTCAACTCCATTGTTTAATTTCGTTAGTTGTTCAATGTAGACATCAGAATTGATCGTTCGGTTGGGTGGTAAGAGTTCAAAGTTGACAATTCCTTTGTAATCCCACCAAACTGATAACAAAACCTTCTTTTGATGAATATCAGCTTTTGATGTTGTTTGAGTGAGTTCACCTGGCCTGCTCCACGATCTTTTCCGCTTGATATTGTTGTAAACAACCCATTTTTCATCGCCAATTATCAGTCGTTTTAAAAATGGATCATTTTCATTACGTTTCTTTAGCAAATCGCAGCTGTTAATGCGTTGCATTAAATGCGTTTCTTTCAGTTCGTGAGGAACCCATATATCGAGTTTTGAACATAGCCAAGTTGTTTTAAGTGACTTTCAATGCATGTATGTGATACATGAAGCTTCTCTGCCATCTCACGTGTTGTACTGTGACGATCCGAATCGATTATTGCTTTGATTTGGGCGTCATCAACTTCAACTGGACGACCAGAGCGTTTTTCATCTTGGAGTGAAAAATCACCAGAACGAAATTTGGCAAACAATTTTGACACTGCCGTTCTTTTCAGGCTTCGTCACCATAAGCATCACATAACTTTTATGAGCTTGCGATGCGTTTTTCCCTTTGCGGAAATAAAAATACAAAATATGACGAAAATGTTCCTTTTGATTTTCCATTCTTCAACGAAGGCTAAGCTAAAACTACGCAACCGATCAAAAAACTTTTTTTACTGATTGACAGCTGAATTGCCAACTATCAAATAACAAAATGTGTTTTACTTTGTACTACGTCTGCAAACCTAAAAATTCAACTGAAGCCATCTATGAGTGAAATCCGCAATTACTTAGTTGCCAACCCAATAATTTTTTTCTGATTATAATTTATTTTGAAGTATTTTAAATATTAAACAAGCGCTAATAATAATGCATACTTATTTTTATCCTACTAAAAAGAAGATATTTTGTACTTTTTACTTTATAATTACTTCTTTATACAACATCCGTTTCATTTAATCCAAATTTTTATTTATAAGATATTTTGCATCGTAATTTATTACAAACCCTCTCCTAATGCAATGCTTCAATTTTTCATCTGTTGATTCACATAATAATTACTAAAAATTAATGTTGAAATTTTATCAGTTTATTTTCCTGATTCCGTTAGCCTATTTTAAAAGACGAAAATTAATATCCGATTACCTAATTAATTTTTGAATTAAAATTTGTGTTGCTCCTTTTAATTTCGCTTGAAAAGGATTTTGCAGCAACTTTGTTTCTTCAAAAAAAAAAATTTTACGCTGATAATGTACTCAATTTGTTGATTCGAAAATTTATAAAACATATCTACATAATTTTTCAGAATTACATTTCTTACATTTCAACGATTAGAAAAATATTTATTTCTACGTTTTTTTAAATTTAATATATTCATATTTTAATTCAAAATATAGTTTCTTTCAAATGTTTTTATTAAACCATTGAATTTGAAAATTCAAAATTATAAGATTATAATTATGCCTCATTTTACTCAGATTACAATTCTGTTTGTTTTACAAAAAAAAGGTGGGTTTTTTTTTTGTAACTTATCTAAAATGACTTCAAAAGAGTCTTAATTGTAAAATAAATTCACTATATTCGTGATTATATTCTTACGAAAATGATTTGAAAAATTTTAGAAATGCTTCACGAAGGAGTTAACAAATATGCAGAATTCAAAATTCAAGGCATTGAAAAAAAGGAGACAAGTGCTTCCTCTTTTATCATTTTGTTCATTTTCATTCTTTTAAATATACAGTGACTAACCCAAAAGTGTTGAATGAAATATATTTTAGATTGTCGGTAAAACAAATGCGAGTACTTAAAACCCCATATCAGTTACATTTTCCGCTATTTTCTCTTCTACAAATTTAAATGCTGTGTCTTATCAACTGTAAGAAATTAAAAAAAAATTTAAATATCTTTAAACATCTAATAATAAGTTGTTTTTTTTTTCGCCATCGTTGTACTTTGTGCCTCTGATAATGATTATATGGATCGATAATCAATGGAATTCTCTTCTTTTATATTCTAGCTATCATAAATTTCAAAAAATTCCAATTCTGGTAACAAGAAATAATCACATTTTAATTATTTTCCATTTTAAAGACATTCATAAAAAATTAGGGAAACAGGTTTCAGAAAGAAAATTAAATGTAATGACACTGGTCTTTGTCTGGAACTTCTTTTACAGTTTTCGCAACATTAATTTTGTATTCACTGTATTTGTAATTACGAATTAATGAAGTTTAAATAATAACAATTCAAATTATATAAATCAAAGAATAATTTTACATTTTTACCTCAAATGGTAAACTACTTAAAATAGAATATTGATAACCATGTAGAATATTCTTTTTATTTTATATATATATATATGTGTGTATTCGTTATGATATGTCTGTTTAATACTACTTAGAATATTCTTGTTAAAAAACTGCATTAATCTGGAAATTCTAATTTAATAGGGTTTTTTTGTCTCAATTTATTTGAATCATCCAAGTTTTATACAATTTAAGACAAAGCTATTCGTATTAAATCATGTAAGTCGCTCTTAAAATATATAATAATCTATTAATAAAAATCAACACTAAATAAGCTCTCGAAGTAAAATAAACATGTGTAGTTTATTCTTTTCTTCCTTTCAAATAGTGAGTTTAGAGAATTCTTGCCGTTATTTTTGAAGCTATATAAAATTAAATGAATATTTCGTAAGACATCCATAAAATTATATAACAATTCGAATAAATATTATTTGCAATGGAATAATAGAAGGTAATAAAATAATAATATGCTCCTTATGATGCAAATATTAAGTTATTCGTTTGCAAATGAAATTTAAGAAAAAGGTTCGTCTCTTTACCATACACATTATATTATTTATTACCCTAAAGTAAATATACTTCGTGTATCAAAAGTTTATCATAACTTGTGAGCAAATTGTTAAACATAAAAGTTTTATTTCATTTATATTTATCATATAATGCTACAATGAAAGTTAAGACAAATTTGTTGCTTTAATCTTCTTATCCTGAGAGGTCTATTCTATAATTTATAACGCGATAGTTCCCTTGGCATTTAATTCCGACATCTTATTTTTAGATTTCTTCAAATAGATAAGTTTGCTTTTTCTAATTTTTTAGATATGTAGAATTATTTTTCTTTCCTTAAGAGATCAAAAATAATATCTTATATGGCTGAATCTAATCGATCCATATTATTAATATGCATGATTTCGAAATATTTTGGAGTGTGTGGTGTACGTATGTCTTTTTTATATAATTCTTGATATAGATTATACACCCCAGAATATTAATATAACGATATTACTTATCGATTATTTATAAATTTTTCCTTTAGAAGAAACAATAGGGCTATTGAAGATGGACCGCGTAATTTTGAACCAAGATCAAATAACAAGGAAGACATCAGCACAGGTACCCCACTGTCCAAACTTCCATTCCACGTCAACCTGTGAAAAACGACAGATACAACGTGAATCAGCTCCGCTGCAAGACGAATCTCTTTACTGGTCTCAGGGTTCAAGACCTCGACTCGACTGAAAAAACGTAGACCGCGAGCTCCTGACCCTGATCATTCGACTATCAAAACAACATGCTTTTATAATGCTCTGCTTGTTTGATATATTTTACCATTTGCAATCTAGTCTCTAGTAAGCGTGGTCTAAGTGAAGAAAGTATCAGAAAGAGCTTTCGCAAGAGCTCAGTGGTTAGCCTGAGGAAAGAAGCGATAACAATGTGAATAAAGAACATAAATTGGATCACTTATCCAACGAATGTCATAATGAGGAGAAACCGTAATTCTTAAGCTTTTGCATCCTGAGTGCTGCTTTGTAAACAAGAGATTGGACGGGAAGTGTGGGAGAGAGAGAAAGAAAAAATTGGAGGAAGATATAAAAATGTTGTCTCTATTAAAAATACAAAAAACAAATGAAATAAAGCAACATAAAAATATTTTTATGTGATCTAGAATAAATATAAAACAAATTGGATCTAAAACACATACAGGTAAAACGTGATTTTTTTTCCAACAGAGTTGAAAGGTTAGTTCAATTTGTGACATCATTGCATCGATTCAACCGTTTAAACATTAAATTCCATTTTTTATTGGCCGTGGTAGATTGTCACGAACTTCAACCTGTTTTTTTCCTTCTGGTCATGGATTCAAATCCTGATAGAACTAAAACACCAACCATGCAGTGGGGCTGGTGTACGATAAATCTGTAAAGCTTCAAATCCTCTCGTTTATATGATGCAGAAGTTTGGAGAGGAAAGGGCCAGCTCAGGTGTTTTCCTCGTCACTCACAATCATTAGAATTATGAAATCTATGGCCAATAAATATCCCTCGTGTTGTTTCTTATAAGTTGATGTTAATAAGTAATCAACCAATTTTACTCGCCGAAAGCAAAACTGCATCTAAATTTCCCTAAAACAACATGCTATTGTGTTTGTTAATTCATTTATAATCATTACTAATAAGCTTTGTTTATAGATATTCTTTGCAGATTTTTGTTATTTTATTCATTAGCTAGAAGGGACTCATAATTATGTTTTTATAAACACAATAAAAACACTTAAATAAAATCTCGTCATTAAATTTATTTTGCTGGCTTTATTAGTTTACGTGCCAATACGTTCAAACAAAACCAAATTACCCACAATTTCTTTCAACGATTTCACATTTTTAAAATCCGAATATGTCAAATTAAAAGGAAATAAAATAAATGAATCAAATAAAAGAATGATTTTTTTTAAAAAAAAAGTATCACTTGCTTAAGTTAAAATAACCAACTGGGTAAAAGACCGTTTGAGACCCAAATTCTGTAGTATAATTAAAAGATTCAAATTCTGTTAATTAATGTTTTCAATTCTTAGAAAACACATTTGATTCTTTCTCATCTGAACGGTTCGGAGCAATATTTAATTTTATGTCTATTTGTGTTTCTTTTTCAGTAATTGCATCATGTATTAAATTTCTATATTGTATTGTGTTGTAAAAATTACCAAGATATAAATTTATTCCTTTATGAAGTTGTACAAATACTGTTTTATACTTCGTCAGCAAAATATTCAGGTGCATTGGTACAAAAAACTCCTATAGATATTTGGTTTTACGTCATTTTTATTCTAATTTATGGTTTATAAAATCAAAATGTATGGTTGCAGGGACTTGCGAAAGATTTTATCTCCCCGAACTGAATCTTTTCCTGTGCTTTTTGTCTTTACTTATGAATAAGTGTGTTTAGTCCATAAAAGATTTGGTATTTCTTCATATTTCAACTATTGTATATGTATCTTATTTATCAAAATGTAAAAAAATATTAAAATTTATTCAATTTTATGCTCCTATCTGAGATATTTTATCTTTTCCTCGATCTTTGTTTTTGATATTTCAGTTGAGATATGAATATATTGAACATACCTTTTTCATTTCTTTTGTTTCTTACGTAAATTTTACGCTTTCATTCTACAAAGAGGAAAATAAATATACTTTCGACATTCATATTTACATTTAGATATTTTCCTTTATTAAAACGATTTCATAAAGTGTATTTTGATGAACATCGTTAAACATAAACATTTAGGAATTTTCATTATATTTTGAAAATGAATATTAGAATGTTTATTTTTAATTTTCAAAATTATTTTGAGCAATATTTAAGGAAGGCATTCTAATCAGGAACAGTTTACTTTTGTATAATCTGATACAATAAACGTATTATGTATAATTTGATATTTTTTAGTTATTATTTATTGCTATATTGCTTATATTTTTTACGAAATAGTATTGAATATCTTTGCTTTGGTTTTTGTTATATCTAAATGGCCTTTTGAATTCTAACTGTAAGGCATTTACTAAAAAAGATAATGGTATACTATTTTGTAGCATTTAAAATAAATGTAATAGTCCTAAAATGTCACCGAGTATTTTCTAGGCTAATCTTTAAACATCTTTTTCTGTAAATTGGTGTAAGAGAAATACCGTGAAATTATAATTATTCAGTTTTTAATTTTGTATTTCTGGTTGGCTTTCTAAATTACTATAATTTGAAACCATTTTAAAAAGTAGTCATATTCATGCTACTTTAAAGTAGGAAAAAACTTTCATTGCATCTAATAAACGATGATTATTGAAAGACTAGTAATATAATATTTGAAAATCGTACTTTTCCATCTAACTAATTTAAGCGAAAGGTGCTACATTTTAAAATTAAAACATACTTAAAAATATAAAATTTGAAAGTATTTCGAATGTTATAAAGTTATCTTCTGACGCGTGACTATGATTGGAATTGTAAATTATAACTCAGTGGAAAACGTCATGCTAAATAAATTTTCAAAAATATCAGAGTCAGTAAGTAAAAGTTGATGATGAATTTTGCAAATAATACATATAAATAATATATATAACTTTCCCATTTTGATTTATTTTTATAGTAATAAATATATTATTATACTTTTGAAAGAAAATATAAACGAAACACAAATGATTCTATAACATGAGTTACTTTTGGGATATAATCAGAGATGCTCATAAATAAAAGCAAAAAAAAAAATTACATATTGTTTGTAAATTGCTAGATAGGATCTTTTCTTCTTATGACAATAGTTTTTGCCATAACAAGTTTATCTTAGTAATACCAAATACAGTTATTTATGCAAATGAAAGTTAGTAATACTGGAGACATTTTCATCAGCATAAGTAACCATTTTTATAACTCGAAAACTTATATTACTAGTCTAAAAAACAAGTTCAATGGAAACTCTTTTACGATCAGGGAACACGCGAAAAATAAAAACTTTTTAAAAGGAGCACTGCTTATTTTCTTTTGAATTCCTTCCAAAAAAAGCTATTATATATGTCATTTTTACCTAAGATTTTTCTAAGTAGTCAGCTAATAGAAGTAAGAATAAAGCTTCAAACTAAAAATCAGAGTAAAAGCCGATTACGTCTTTATGTATAAAAAGCGAAGTTTTTTAATTAAAAAAACGAGAGAAAGGTAAACCCTCTTTAAATTAAACCCTCAATTTATAAAAATATCGATAAAGCCAAGTTTATAAAATTGATTTAATCTACATATTGTTCTCTGATCGCTTTTCATTATTCCTGCATGCAATACACTTTTTTTATAATTAAACTGTTCAAAAAAATATATTGAGAGAGAGAAAGAATTGTATAAATAATGAAAAGACATTTAAGTAGAAGAGAATTTGTAAACTGATGCATAAATTCTATTTCTACAAATTTCATTTCTTAGTTATAGAATTCCTTGCACGATGTACAGTTGTCTGTTCCATTTTATTGAGAATAACTGATAGGACAACCATCAATTTAATTTCAGAATTGGTGGTCATATTTAAAGAAACATATGTGCCTCTTAATACTATAAAAAGAACTATAAACATGTGTTCTTAAGTATGTGTGGAAGATAAATCTTAATAATTGTCCTATAAATTCTTCCTACTTCCAGAAAAATCTGTAAGCTCCGTACGCATATTACCAAAACTCAGGTGATTCTCTTTCTCTGACCAAGTATTCCTTTTTTCCGATGCTGCTATTGTAGGGAGAAGCCTTCGGAAATATCTCATTAGTGGGCAGTGTCCAACGAATCGTCATTAACGGCTGCCGCTTTGAAGAGACAACTAAATTGCGTCTCTGCGGCCAGTCCGGGTCCTGGCAGGTCCGCTAATTTGACATGCTTTTCCGAGCTCCAGCTACTGCAGCCCACATGGACCACTTTTCCTAATTACGTGGCCACTTAAACGGATTAATAAAAGGGCACTCCGTTTTTCTTGTACGGAGAAGGTGACGGTTGTGATTCATTCGATGGAAAGGTAGATTTGTTTCTTGCTTCCCTTTCTTAATTATTATTGTTTGTAGCTTTGGGGAGTTGAATAGATGGTGGAATAAATCTTCCAATATTGTTCCCTTGGTTTTTTTTTCCCGCTTTAGTGAAAGTTGTAGGAGATTAATTAATTTTGGTTTTATGTTGATAAAAAGAAACAGTGCAAAAGAATACTAGTACAGATTTAAGCTATTTGTTTGATTAAATTAATCAACAGCAGGATGAAATGCTTTTTGTTGAATAAATAATGTATATCTTGTTTCTGAATAACAGCAGTATATATATATATATATATATATATATATATATATATATATATATTCCACTATGTTTCGAAACTGCTAGTTTAAATTCTAATAATAAGTTAATTTTCGATTCTGATTAATTTAAAATAGCTCTCAAGGAGAATAATTTAGTGAATAAAATATTTAATAAAACAAAAATATTTTCATTAATAAGTGTTCATTAATGCATGTTACCGATTACATACCCCCAATTAAAGATAAGTAAAAATCAGAAATTGTCACCCGAAATTGGCAAACTACATGTGTGTACGTGTATATGTGTGTAATAGCTTAAATTCAGTTATTGTAAATATACATATAAAAAAAAAAATTTCCTTTAGTTATGGATTGTTCTCACTTACCCTTCAACATACAAGCTAATCCGACTCGTTTATCTACAATACATGGAATCTTTATCTTTTTTTTGCGTTGTATTTTCAATTTATTGAAGTATATTTCTTGAGTAGAATAAAATACCTTTTCCTGCCAAAATACATAAAATGTAACCTATGAAATTTCAGAATAATGTAGATAGAAAATATTAAGGATGAAAAAAAATGTTTTTCACAAACATAAGTGTTTTAAACAACGTTAAGTTTGTACTTGGTATATTTTTATCAGTTGGATATAGATTTGAGTTCCACATTTCAATCTTCCGTATGTAGGTTGTGCTTCTGATTAATATAAGAAATTCATTCTAATCCCAGTACACTGAGAGCTCAGCAGTATATTTTTTTATTCGATAGTTGTCAGTAATTCAAATCAAACTAATAAGCAAATTATCACAATTAAAGTACGTAAATCACACCGAATATGACATCATTTATACCTTTTAATACATTTCCCTGCAATATATTCTTCATCTTGCAATTTCATACCATGCAGAACCAAAACCTAATTAATTAAGCGATTTATCACTGAAGATAAATTAAGTTTTAGATTACTCGGAGAGAGCGAAAAAACACTAAACAAAGCCCAAAAAACAACGAAATACGTCCTATATTCCCAAGTTTATTGGAAGTGTTTTCGATTACGTTGACTGTTTCGTTGTTGATGACATCACATTTAATGATGATGAAGGTTGGCGACTGGTCGATTGATGGCACTCTCCTGTTGGTCATTAGAAGTTATTGGATTTAGAAAGGTCACTAAATAAGATGTTACGCGAACTTTCTGATGGTACTTGGCACTTTAGATTCAACATGACATGTATTTTTTGATTCATTGTTGAAGAAAAGTATTTGTAGGTTCTCTGTCGAAACATATTTCTTAATATTTAATTTACGTCCCATATTTTTGAAGATAAATCATCTCTATCTGGGGTTTTAACAGGTTTGCATGGATGTTTCCAATGTTTTCAAACATGAATGAATAGTTTGTGTCAGAAATCAGTTTTAGAGCTAAAATTTTATTATTTTAAGCGATAGTTTTATAGAACTAATTATCACTTCATTTTTTTTTGTTTTGCTTTTTGATCTGAGATAATTAAAGCCCATAGGCAGATACCGTTTTGGTAGTTATACAAGCATTTGCTTATTTTCAGGAAATTTTAATAGTTATTACTGTATTATTCTTCTCTTTCAATATTAAAGACTTAAAAATAATATTTTTTACGTGTTATTTTTTTCTAACAAATCAAAATTATAATCCTTTAAATTTTAAATAATTTCAAAAGTTAGCGTTAATTAATTTTAGCAATTTTAAGCAATTGAAACTCGTAAAAAGATATGCATAGATAAAAAAAAAAATCCATCCGAGAAAGCATTGAGGAATAAAAATATTAATCTTATAAAACTAAAGTTTATATATATATTTAGCAAATTAAACCATAGTATATATATATATATATATGCTCCTGTCTTATATCTTTTATATATCTTTCCGTATAAATTACTAATCTCTATAAAATGCATTCTAACAAAAGCAAAAAAAGCTAAGGAATTTTAAGTTAAACAGAAACTTTGTTATTTTAGAGAGAATTATGGGGAATTGTTTCTCCTTAGTATAGAGATTTTAATTCTATACTTTATATATTGTATTTTCAATGCTATTCAGAATATTTCCAAAACTTAATAGTTAGCTCTTCATAAAAGTAAAAGGATTGAGAAAAAAAAATTTAAGTTTATATATGACAGATTAATACATTCTTAAATAATTAAGCTTATCCAACAAATAACTTTTAAAAGTATATTTGATAAAAGGAAACATAAACTCAAAAAGAAACAAAAACATTTTCTTATAATATCCTTTATTTTCTTTACCAATAAAAATGACACAAATTGGCCATAAATTTTTACTTCAGGGCTCTCTTGCATTATGTTATAAAAAGGAATAATCATAAAAGTACTTTGAAATAAAAGAATTAAGGAACTTGGTAATAGATTTATATAATGGGAAAAAAAGAGTGAGACAGAGAGTTATCTTTACTTCCTCTTCTTTTTTTTTACTTCCAAGAGAATATTTTGGAGTAAGTACTGCTTCCTAATTTATTGAACAGAAAAATTCAATTATCTTGTTAGAATGAATAAAAAATCCAAGAAATTAGAAGGTAAAGAATAGTTTAATAATAGTTAGATGGACTAAGTAATAGTTGTTTTTGCTTTCACCAGAGATCACTAATCACTTTTTTTTTATTTTTTCTTTCACTCTTGCAGATGCACGTTTATTAATAATATTTTCATTCGAAAATTAAAAAAAAATAACACAGATTTTGGTTTCGTATTGAAAAAAATATCTATAATTTGTGTTGTATTGAATTTTATGTACATTTTTTCATTGAATAATATGTAATTGACATCGGAAACATATTTTTAAAGTTTTATTTTTAATTTTTGTTTAACAATCATTAGCAGTGTAAATTTTTAATTGCTATATTCAACAATAGTTATTCTTTTGAATTTGTGCAGTAATTCTTACAACATTAATTTGCGAAACATAATGAACAATTTAAATTTCCGAACAAGTTAAATAACATAAGGATCTCTTCTTGTAAATACTTATTCGATTAATTCGTTTTTCATTTTTTCCCTAGTATGGAAGAGCTACTACATAAATGCACTTGTATTTTTGTTCAGGAAACTAGCATTCAGTTGATAAATAATTTTCATTAGAATACTATTTTAAATGTCATAAAATTCGAAATTAAATGCTGTATTATACGAGATTGATGATAATGTATTAAATGGACTTTTTTAAATTCAAAAGCAAAACATATTTCTTATAGTTACAAAAACAGCTGCTTGAAAGGAAATCTTACAAGATAGAAGTCGTTTCAGGTTTAATTAATTACCATATGCCAATTGCATTTACCTACCTTGCTACCTTTACAATTCAAAAATATTTTAATTCTTTGTTGAAACAAGAGCACCTAAGTACAGAAAGACATTTTCAAAGAAACTTAAATTATAAAAATGATATCGAAATTCAAAGCAAGCTGCGAAGGTGGCAAAAAAAAATACTCGTATTAAAAATGGAAAATGGAGTATAAGCAACTGGATAACTCGCCGTAATAGTTGTATTATTTAGTAATTGCTTTTTTTCCCTTAGAGGCTCGTGGTTTGACGCCCTACGTATCCCCAAAAATCATCTCCATAACTGTTTTAGTCAATGAGACTGTTTTCTCCTTCTTAGGGACTGATCCACCGAAATCATCCAGTATTTTTAATTTTGCTTGTTTTCTTGTGTACAATAATGAGTCCGGGTATTATCAATAGTGGCGACTTAACAGAAATTGACAACAACTACTCAATACAAATGGCTACCAATTCAAATTTAACCTATATATGTCAAATGTGTTTCGGCGCCATTTAATAGATTGTAAACACATTGACGAAAGTGTCTTAAAACAACACTATAGTCAGCTTACTTTTAGTTAATCAATTTTTCAGTTACTTTTGAAACTAGTATTGCGTATTGTAACGAACGCGTCGCCTCTCGTTCATTATTTAAATTCTTCTGATCCATCAATAATAAATATCCCTGATAATTAAAGTTACAAATAAAACTTTAACTGAATACTTAATGACACAATCATCAATTATGTCTATAATTCTTGTTGAAGCAATTCTAACTTGCACTATGATGCTACTCCACTATTATCTGGCTCTTGTGCCGTAATTCTATTCGATATATTGAACTTTAAGAAATAGGAAACAGTCTAAGAAAATTCAAGACTAATCAAGTGAAACTATTTATTATCAATGATTAGAAATAAATACGCTCTCTTCTGGTCTCAATCTTAGCAATCCAGTCTGAGTATAATTGAAGTTAAGTTATCTTACCGAGGCTTCTCAGTTTAAATCGCCTGGCAGCCTTTTAGTGTCACTACAAGTCACTAGTTGTCATTACACCGGAGAGTAACATTCATTACTCTCTATATCTCTTCTCCATTTCTCCTTACTTATATATCATTATGCCTGCATCACTTCACTTTATTTCGAATTGCATCTAATTAACATAATCACGTTTCGTTTAGGTTAGGAAGAAATTGTTATTTTATCCAATCTAGCTCAGTCAAAGTTCCTAAGGTTAGTGAAGACAAAATCGCGAATAGCCTAACGTCACAGCACTCAAAAGGATATTAAAAGGTTTTACTTAATTGCCCATTATTACATCAGGACCCGAATCAGGAATGAATTAATCCCCTATATTATTCCGTCTCCTCTCTCCATCGTTCTAACTGCATCTCAATTGATATATGAACTCCGTTTTGCATAACTGAAAATCGAGTTCAAACAACTCGATTTTCAGTTAACGTCTAGTAAATGTCTACAAGGACAACTGGAGGGAAGCAAGCTTCATATCGTTACAATTTTAAATTCCAGAAAATTTGAAAATAATCGTTATGAACATTAAACAGATCTGTAAGCAGTTCTCAAAAATGTTATAGAAGATATATGAAAGTCAAGGCTATATATAATTTCATTATGTTACACAAAAATATTTTGTTAGCACATTATCAGTAAGACGTTATATTTTATTTAATCCATCGTAGATAAGCCATGACTAAGATTAACATAAAAAAAGTATATTTACTTAGAAATTTTCCAACATTTTCTGTAATGTGTGTATGTGTGACTTACACAACTTTTTTCCCGGGTAACATTTTTAGCATTTAAAGATTTCTTTTATTATTATTTTTAAAAATTTGTAACGAATTTTATAGAAATAAATACCGGAGGTAAACAGAATTTAACTTTCATTTTTCAGATCTGCAGCACTCCAAATTTTTTTCAGGAACTCTTTAATCTACTTCAGAATATTTTTAAATTTGTTTTTATTTAATGTAAGAAAAAAACTGTAACAACTAATTTACAAATTTGTATATATGTTATTCATAATTTCAACTTTTAGATTATTTTTTAGATTTTTTCATCAAGCTCTCAATGACATTTTTTTGGTCATTTTAGCCCTTCTTATGCCATTAGAACATTTTTATTTTTAAGCGCACATTTGTTATTTAAGTGCAATTTACAAAGTCAAACTGTGTGGAAGCATGACATGGAATGATTAACCTGCAAGTTATAATAATAAAGGTGTAATGAAATAATGAATAATATCATGCTACTTACATGTGTCAGCAAAAGCCTAATGTTCATAGTCGCAGGTTCACGGTCGGTGTTGTTTTCGTCGAGTTGTGAGCTCAAGCCATGATACCACTAAAGACCACTCTTGTAGAGGAGCTAATTCACATAAATCTGCTCGAGGTCTGAAGTCCTCCCGTTGGTGAAGCGTGGAGGCTCGGAGAAGGGGACAGCTCAGGTGTCGTCCTCATCATTTGACTGTGCTTCAAAATTACGGTCCATCACATATAGCTCTCATGTTGCTTCTCTTTGAGACGTCATTAAACAATCTCATCACAACACACCAATAATATGTAAACATTTTATACGGGATAAGAAACAATAATTACTGAAATGCTTTTTTTTAAATTTTTTAGTTTTATTTCCAAATTTGAATATTATGACTTGATTCGACAGCCTCAGATACAAATATTTTAGCTCCAAAATGAAAAATATTCTCGTATTTAATATATGTGAAGAAAACAGTTATTTCATTTTCTTAAATTGCTCAATTTTTTCCGATCTGTTAAATACAACATTAAAAGCAGGAATCTAACATTACTTATGTGTCACGGCTAAGGAAAAAATAAGAGCTAGATGAACAGATTGAAAGACGAAAAAAACAGATGAGCTGAGGGTTGCATGAATAGAACAGATGAATTCATTTACTTCACTTAAAAAATACATAGGCTGATTGAAAGACAATGAAAACGAATGAACTGAGTGCGAGGTAAATAAAACAAATTCACTGTGAGTGCGGCTCTAAAAAATGATCTCATAACATCGCACATATGAACGGATTGTGAACGAAAAGAACAGTTGAATAAATTCAGAGACGAAAACTGCACATGAACTCTTCAAGTCACGCAGAGAACAAAAGAACAAATTCAGAGACAAATTGAACAGTTGAACAAATTGAGTGGCAGAAAAAGCAAATAAACTCCTCATGTCATGAAAAGAGTTGAACAGAATGACAGACAAAAGGAACAGATAGACAAACTGAGAGACGAAAAGAGAAAAAAAAACTCTTCAGAAAGCAGGCGAATGAAAGGGAAGAAAAAAGAACAGATGAACTGAATGGGATGCGACATAAAAGGTGAATTCATAACGCATCGCAGAGAAAAGAAAAGCGTATCTCATTACGTTGCACGAAAAACAGATAAATAGATTGAATAACAAATGAACTGATTAAGTCGTGTAGAGAACAGATGAACAGATTGAAAGACGAAAAGAACAAATGCACAGATTTCAAGACGAAAATGAGCGATTTGACGAGTAAAGAACTACTTTCTACCACTTAATGAGTTGAACAATAAGAGTAGATTTAACCGAATAAGAAAACCAAACACTGAATGCTTCAATCTTTTTACAAAAAAGAATTTTTTGTGTGCCCTATTCCTAGATGTCATTCAGTTACAAAAATACATCAAGTCAACAAGTTATCAGCCACCTCTCATTGAGTTTCAAATACATATTTGAATCGCATTTGCAACACATAAAATGCGAAATAAAAAGCACTGTAGCAATATACAGAAATGTAAACAAATGTAGCGATTCGGAAGGAGATACTAGAAGTCAAAGCAAAGTACGTCTTCACAATTTACAAAGAGGGCCTCTTGAAAACACCTTTCTTTTCTGAAAGCTATCAACGCCGTGAGTTGCATGATAGGGATAAGAAGCAAAGAGAAAGAAAGATTTTTCCCTCTCTCTTTCACTCCATGAAGTGCCACTTTTAGTGTCAGCTTATATTATCTGGCGGGAAGTTCGCCAGAAGCCGTTCATTGTTATCAGACTGAGGGTGAAAGAAATTAGGATTACGGGTCAGCGCGGAAAAGGAAGCTGCAAGGAGGGTGATAAAAAGTATTTCTATTCATAAATATTAAGAGTCGGATGTTCTTTACTCTGCAGTGACACGGGGCGGATGATAAGACGCTCAAAGTGGTTTTTAGTTGGAGTAGGCATATTTATCTCTTTGGGAGGTGGAAAGAACTTGGTTTTTTTTCTCTGCTCCAAAATTTATTAATATAATGATGTTGTTTAAAATGCTTAGCGGTTCTTAAGAGAGGTTACTTTATGAGGTGTCTTTTATTGAAATTTTTTATACGTCTTTGCATAAGCGTTGTAATTTATTGAAATTGTTACATTTTTTTATCGGATCCACTTCTGATATAATGCAACATTTTGGGTAACTGAGTTTCTTTAGAATGTATGTTCATGAAAGAGTTAAGTGTTTTTATAATTCATTCGGTGATTCGTTCTTTTGTTTTGCTAATAACAATGGCGAAGATTACTTCTGTTGTTAACTGTTATTTTTTTAATTTTGGCCTAAAAAGTCAGGCAGCGAAATTCCAAATTTGCATTTACCACTTGCAATTTTTAAATAAGCAATCTATCCATATTATCTATATATTTAACATAATAATCTATCATTTTAAATATTATGTACATTTAAGAAAATAATTTGCATTCCTTTTAAAATTATTGACATATATCTAATCTTGACACTTATTAAACCATATTGTATTTTTTCATTCAATATTCATGTCCATAGTATCTGAGTGATCATAATGGCAAGCTCGCAATCGGCGTTGTTGCAGCTGGGTTGTGATTTTGCGTCCTGATGCCGCTGCCACTGACGATCCGATATGTAGCGGGGCTAATGATCTTTGAATCTGTCGAGTTAGAAAAATTTATTCGAACTTGAAGGAAATAAAAGAGACGACGTGTCTCATCTAAAGTATGAAAGCGCATAGAATCATGGGATAGATATTCAGAATATATTTTAGTTCTTGATCGCGAAAGGTGGTTTTTTTTCATGTCTCTAATGTAATTGGTTCTCTAGACCACTTTTCGTGGGATAACGATTGAATGGTCTATTTGGAAGCTCAATATAGTTGTAAATAATTTGTAAATAGTAATTTATATGTATACCAGCGTTTAGAATATACAATATACATAGTAGAAAGACACCGCTCTTCCATTGTTCTTGATTCTTTGGATTGATATTCACTACATGTCGAAAATCGACGTTAGAAAGTGAGGTGTCATTTCAAACGCGTTCTCGTCATTGTATAGTGGTTCAAAATTACGAGATTCATCGTCAATGGCCTTCGTGTTTCCCCATAATGCGACGTCAATAAACAATCTATATTCTTGAATATATTCCTCTTGAATTCTTAAAACTTATGCGTAATATATGCTTCCATATTAGATAAACAAAATTTTAAGTTAATGATACATTCGATTGAATAGCTTTTGTTTTGGTTCATTTAAAAGAATAAGAGCAAGTTTAAATGTTCTTTAATTTTTTTTTTCTTAAATGTCTTAGGTATTTTTCGATTAACTGGCTAGGGTAGCGTAATTACGAGGTCCGTCGCCAATAGCCCTTGTGTTGCTTCTAGTACGGCCTTTTAAAACCAAACCAAACCTAGGATAGCAACTTCTTTATTGTGTGTTTTGTAAAATCATGCAAAATAAATGTATGATAAATATATGACAAGAGTATAAAACGTTAAAAGATATTGTAAAAAAGGTATGAGAATGAAACAATTTAAATATGCTTTCGTTGAATAACTCGGTAGATATCATAAAAAGAACTTAATCTAAACAAGAGTCCTTTTTATACCACGAAAGAAAAAATAATTTTTTTTAAAAAAAGATGAATGAATCTTGAAGGAAATTATGAAAATCCTTACAAATTCTAATAGTTATTTTAATAAAATATAGATATTTTAGTTTGCCTTTTTTTCGCGAAGTAAATATCAATTCAATTGTTCCACAAATGAGAAAAACCTGAATTGATTGCCTATCTTTAGTCTATTTATGCCGATAAAATTGTTTTCAGAGTTTTCAAAATTTATCCTCTTTCAAGTGTAAACCTACTTTTACAGAAAATGCTTGTTAATTTTTTTCTTCTATTTTCCTCACAATTTTTTTATTTTAAATCCACGAAAGAGATGTCATTTTCTATATAGTTTGTTTAAGCCTCTTACGTCCTTTAAAAAAGTTTATTATAAATTGTTCCTTTCAGAGAATCAATTGTTTACTTCCATGTCATAGAAACATTTCCTTCTTCGAAATTTAAAGAATAGAACATATATTTTCACTTTATTGTTTCTTTATTATTTCTGAAATTAATTATTAACGTAATCCAGCTATTCTCATAAAAATTATTAATTGTTCTTGAAAATTATAGTTCATAGATTTTCATATTTTTTTGATAAAATAACACATGCGTAAAATGGAGTAAAGAATTAACGAATTTAATATGCACAGTGAAATAATTCTTCAATTAAAGGTATCTAGAAAAATGATAATTTGTCTTCAAAAACTATTATATTATTAATATTGTTTCCAAAATTGCAATTAAAAACAATTTTAGTAAGAAGGATAAAATGATCCCTAAAGAATTTCTAGTCATAATATTAAATCTTTATACAAAAAAAAATTATTTTAAAAGCGAATAAAAATTATTTTATTCCGTATTCATGTATTCTTAGTTTATGTGATTTACTCTTTTTATTAGATATTTGTTTCTTTTTATTCTAAATTACTATATTCCAGCATAAAGAAAGAAATTTGGAGAATTAGTGCGGAATCGGTTTCACGCACATCGACAAAATGTGCAGAAATTAATATTCTTCATATAAAGATGTAAATTAAAAGTATTGTTTGATTTTAAAGCATTTCTCTTTTCTTTAAAGATAATAAAATGTGTTTATTAAATTTAGTCATTTGAAATTATAAATGATTTCATTTTTATTAGAATTTTTTAGATGGAACAAATGCCGTTTTATTCATACAACAATTCTTCGTGAATCGAATAAAGCATGATGTGTACTTTTTATTTATTTGAAATAGCTCTGGCAAAAAAATTACATACTTAAAATTATTCTCTATCAATTAATAATGAAACCTTATGTATAGAAAGAAAAAAAGTGTAGTAAAATGTAGATAGTTAATTAAGTTATATATTATGAGAAGACTTCCCCCTTTCCAAATCTTTGAATATATCTTTTTTCTATTATATAAATTTAATATCATTTTCAGGAATGCACTAAAGATTATATTACATATAGTTCTTAAAAGAAGATTAATAAATCATAGTTGACAAATAAAACTACAAGCAAGTTATAAAGAAAAATTGCAGAATTCCTTTATGATTTTTTTTTATTCTAGAACTCCTAATATTATGATGCTAAATTTATTGATATACATAAGTAAAGTAACTAAAGAAGCCTAATAATAGTGTAATTCTTTTTCTTAATGTATTGTAGGGAAAAGAAAACATTTCAATATCATCTTTTTTTTCCAGGAACTAAATAATTTATCATATTGATGACTGGAAGTTTAAATAAATTTCAAATTGACAAGTAATGAATAAAAACCACTGGAAAAGGTGTGGACGATCCACAATTTATTCATAAAGTTTATATGGCTTTTGTACATATTTTAAGTTTGTGTGTGTGTTTAAAGTCTTTCGTTCAAAGGAACATGATTAACAAATTGCCTTTTATAGACACCACAAGATTTTAACTCGTACTTGTAAAATACGGCAGCAATGGTTGCTCCACTTCGCTGCTCTCAAAAGGCTTCTGTCCTTCCGCCATCTTGAAAACAAAATATTTATTCCCTCCCAAATTCACAAAAGTAGTTACTATCTTAATGGTATAAAAATTAAAATATGTATTATGTAAATGGAATATATTTGAAGTAAAATATAAATAATACGTATATGGGAAACTCCTGCCTCTTCCATTTTTATGCTTATTTTTATGTTTATTTTAATGTTCCATTTGTGAGCTTCTTGATTTTAAAAATTCTTTACATATTCTAAGAATAAATCTAATGGAATTCTATCGTGATTTTATTCCATCGGATATGCTTTATCATATTCAAATAAATAATGTTGCATGTGTTCATTTCAAAAGGTTATATATTAATTTGTTGGTATTATATTACGTCCACTAATTTAAAATGGTTGCTATATTGAAGTCTTAAAAATTCAGGGAATGGGAAAATTTATTTTTTACACTTCCGTAATGATACTAGAGGGTATGGGAGGGAATACAAAAATCTTTTGTTTAATTCAAGTTAATATATATTCAACATTATTTCATGAGAATAATTTTAAACTTCGTGTGGTTATGTTCATTAATTAGTTGAACTATAGTTAAAAAAAAAGTT
This sequence comes from Nephila pilipes, assembly GCA_019974015.1. Taxonomy (NCBI): domain Eukaryota; kingdom Metazoa; phylum Arthropoda; class Arachnida; order Araneae; family Nephilidae; genus Nephila; species Nephila pilipes. The sequence continues at coordinate 214,538 of BMAW01025702.1, forward strand.
TATTCTAATTCAGAATTTGAAAAAGGAAAACTTTTCAGTTTTGTAAACATCTGTGAGATAAACCATCAAAATTCAGGCTATGAAATGTTAAAGCTTACAGTTTAACATCAGGAGGTCTTGTCTGGTTTGTTGATTAATTTTTATACACTCCAGAATTCTAAAAGTCAAATACTCGTATGATATAGGCAAATAATTAATTGGTTCTTTGTTTTTTGTCCTTTATAAATTAATTTACAGAATTATCAATTTGAGAGGTGATAGAATAATAATCCATGTAACGGAATTGAGGAGAGTAAATACAGCTAACTTGAGTTAGTAAATAAATCCAAAAAAGAAATCCATCGAATCGAGATTAATCTTCTTTTGGCAGATTCAATTAATTGATTTACATAACACTCAGTTTGACAGGCGATAGAATAATAATCCATTTAACAGATTTGAAAAGAGTAAATGCAGCTAACGCGAGTTGGCAAATTAACCCAAAAGAGAAATCCATAAAATCTGGATTAATCTTAAATCCATATTCGATCAATTGTTTTACAGAACTCTCGGTCTGAGAGGTAATAGAAAAATAATTCATTTAACGGAAACTAAAAAAGAAAATGCATCTAACTCGAATTAGCAAATTAATCCGGAAAAGATATCCGTTAAATTGGGATTAATTCTCAATCCAGATTCAACGTATTCAAAGCTAAATTTCTTATAACTGGATTTGCTATTATATCTATCGTTATGAAACTAAGAGATGCAATTCACTGCGACTCATCGTACATTAGTTTAAGCAAACCTGAGAAAGGAATGTGAGTTCTCTGGAAGGAGTGTAAACGATAAAAAAGAATAAGAAAATCGTTCAAAATGAAGAAACAAAAGTAGGAACAAGCCTTTTAATATCAACAACCATTATTTATTTATTTTTATGTAACACAATTTTTAAAAAATTTCAAAATGGTATTCAAGCAGTTCCCTAAATAAATATACTGTCATTATAATTAATTCCCATTGATTCACTGTGTCATTAAAAACTTACTCAACAACTCTTAAACCAGCACGTTCACTAATTTTACTCATAACATCATATTCACACATCTACTAGTACAGACACCTCGAAGTTAGAAACATTCATCCGCCTCGACATCTTGTTTACCCGAAGTTGACGTTGGGAATTATTTCTGGTAGTTTGCAAGGACCTTTGAGATAATAAGCTTGCCATTCTAATTCGTTCGGGGGGATGTCCAGTTTCAAATTTCCAATGAGTGTACGTGTGTCTGTGTATGTGTCTAGCAGTCATGAGTGCAGTGTCGGTAAATAACGAGCTCTCATAACGAGGCTCCTGCAATCACGAGAAGCATCATTAAGTGGGTGATTTGTCATTCATATTCCGAACTCCATCGTTGCATCATTAGCTTGTGTGCTGTTATTGGGTTTAATGCATCATAGAATATCGCTTTTAATGTAATTATGCAGATTTATGGAGAAACTGCAGGTTTGGATGGAAGAGGCGGGTTTTGAAGTACCGACAATGAAAATCAAAAGTTTTTTGGGGTCTGTGCAGTGCTCCTCAGTGATAAAAGGATTAAAGCTTTCCGTTGTTGAGTTTATGAAGTCTATTGAGAATTAGGTATTCAGTTTTAGTGAATAAACTCGATTATGTTGTAAATTAATTTTTCGCGTGACTGAATTTCTAAATATTAGAAGTGAGTTTAGTTAGAAAGGATCTGAAATTCAAACTATTTAGTATTGTTTCGACAAGTCATCCATGTTGATTAAATATTTTTGGGCTTGTTGTTGTAAACTTAATTTATCTTTGTTTTTGTAGGAAAATAAAAATTACTGAGCAAATTTATTCAGTTTTGCTCAGCTGGTGAGGTTCAAAGCAAGATAAAGTTTGAGGACTGTTGATAGATTCAATGAATGGAGTGACTTAATTCTCTTCAGATTTCAGTACATAGAAATTTTCATATGTCATTGAATCAAGAAGTAACACCAGGATTATTTACGAAGATTATTCAAAAAAAAATCTTCTGTAAAACAATTTAAAATATAAATTTTTATCTATTTTTTTGTTGATTGATGCCCGAATTTAATCAAAGACGATGGTTGAAATAATTCGTGTAATAAGAAACAACTGAAAAGTGGGACGCGCGCTCCTAGTTTGGGACAGATACGTAGCTAGCGTCTTTTAATTTTTTTTTTAACCTGTTTGGTTTTTTATTTGTATCCCTTTCATTCGTATCCTTGGAAACTTGTTTAGTAGAATGATGGGTCCACTACAAATGGAAATCAGAGAGGGCTTTATGATTCTGTAGCTGTGACGAGAATCAACGCTTGTTAATTATGTACCATGGTGAAAAGTTTTCCTATAAACATTGAAGTACCGGATAATTATCGATCTCGTCAGCTGACCGCTTTTCGGATCTATATACAGGCTGACAAGAATACTCAAATTTCGAATATCGATCCCAAACAGACAACTAGAAACTTGCACTACCAAACTAAATAATCACGATCACTCAAATAGTTTTGATAAATCAAACTAAAATTTCGTTTTTCTTGCCACATAAATGAAAAATGCACATAATGAATATTTATTATAATTGGCTTAGAAAAATGTATATTCAAGGAATTTATAAGAGTACCAATAAGAGGCCTTTTTTAAAAGGAAAATACCATCGACATTTATTTTTCGCTTTGTTTGCGGTCGAAAAACTAATTAACTTAATTGAGATATATCTTTTTTCGTAGAGAAAAATATCAACATATATTTGAACCAAATATTACACATATTTTAACTAACGTATTTTTTTCTCTTTCGGAGGCCTTCCCTCCTATATTTGTAGAAAAAATTACATTTTTCTTATATTTGAAACTTCTTCTGTTTTAAAAATTATCATTTTATTAGAGAAAGATAGGATAAAACTCACTTTGTTATTTGATTATTTCCATTTTACCGCGTTCAACGATTTTAGTCTCAGCCACTTCAAGAAAATGAAAATAAAATCAGTATTCATTGTACACTTAATAATCTATAATTAAAACTATTAATATTTAATTTGCTAATTATGCCAACTTTTGGAGAAAGTATGGAAATAGGAATACTATTTATGATCGTCATTAGACAGCAACCACTGAAAATCACGAAATCCATTCGTCACTAGCCCTCATGTGGATTCAGAGTAGCGAAAATTGCGATCGAAATAAATAGTCATTCAAAAAGTCTTAAATGTTTGACCTTAATCCTAATATACGACAATTTTTATATTTTGGAATTTGAAAACCGAGTAAAATGCTAGATAATACGCGATAAACACAGCAAATGCTTGTAAACTGTTTTTCTCTATTTTGAAACTATTTACATCCAATTTTTGCATCAAAGCTTTTTTTTTTTTTTTTTTTTTTTTTCAATAATAGAATTTTTGAAACGATATTTTTATTCCCTGAATACAAAAAAACTTAAGCATCTATTTTTTTTTTATTTCTCATTCAAGAAACCGGAAATGCTTCGAAAAATGCATCAGAATTTTTTTTAAAAAATATCTTCCATTTTCATATGTCTTTTTCTTTTACCCAATAAAAGAAGACATTATTTTAGGCGCAATTTCCTCCGAAAGAGTTTTTTTAAAAAAAAATAGAAATGTTAGTAATGATTAAATGCTTACGAAAATAACCTAGCTTAAAACTTATACGAAATAATATACTTGTTTACTTCATTTGCTCTCAACATAATGCTTTCGCTTAATTTAATAAATATTCCAGAATAATTTCATTACGAACAGATATTCATTTGCAGTATTTCATAAGAGTTCTAATCAAAAAGGCTCTTTCCACATCAGAATTGAAAGTGCCATTATCTCTCTCTACGTTATTATTATATACCGAAAATTGAATTACTCTTGCTATGAAGGAAATTGCTGAAAGGGCTTTTTAAAAGCCTGTAGCTTTTAACAGAGTAAATTCTTTTTCAAAGAATGATGTGTTAGAGATTTTGCAAATTAGCCTAAACTTTATATATATATATATATATATATATTAGAATTCAAAAACAACTGCACAAAATAAAAGAAATTATTCTCAAGCTCAAAATAAACAATTTAAAAATCAAAATTAAATAAAAAGAATTATTCTCAAACTTAGAGTAAAAATTTATACTTTGGAAGCAATGAAAAAATAAAAAATATATTTTCAAATGTTTATCTCATCTAAAAGGCAATTTTAAGCAACGCTTTAAGCAATCCTATAAACCAATACCTACAATTCTACAAACGAAGTGACTTCAAAAACTCTTTATCGTTAAGATAAAAAAATATTGGCTATAACAAAGTGAGGAAATATTTGTAGTAAAAAATTTCGTAATGAACATTAACAATCAAAATCATTAATATGGTTTAGTATTGTTCACTTTAACTCGGTGTTCGTACCGAACTGATAGTAAATATATCCGTCCAAAAATAATAAATTCTATATCTTCAAACATTGTAATAAACACATAAAATATGAATGATAATATAATTAATATAAATATAAATTAGAGTTGGAATATTTTATTACTAAAATAGATTTTGGATAATTTAATACGGAAAAGATTAAATTGTGCATATACTTCAGTCCACAAAACTCTTAGGAAGATTGAAAAGATACTTTAAAATATAGTCTTAAATATTATCTTCCCAATAAGAACATAAGAGTTTTCAATGAAAGATAAGTGATGCGATTGTAAGCTACTATATTTCAGCAGCTAACAATCGCATTTATTCGTGTTCCGATTATATATGGTAGCCAATTTAATTTTATTTTTGATGTAAAATTAAAAAATTGGTTCCTTCACTATTTAACTTTCATTAAGGTCGTTATAATACTGTAGGAAGCTAAAACCAAAAAAAAAGTTCTTTATAATAAAAAAACTTAATTTTTTAGGAAATAGGCTTATAAGTCTCAACTTGTCTCCTTAATCTGAATTATTGCTGTCAACAAGTACTTAGCGAACGAATAGTGAAGTAATTGAGAAATGTGTGTTTTATAGCCTTAGTTCTTATTTTTAAATATGTTTGTTCTACAATGCAACTATATTAGAAAAATAAGTAAATATTATCTTATTAGCAAACAAATAAATGAATGCAACATTCGTGTTTAAAAGGTTACCGTTCCTGCATTTCTTACTATTAAATTTACAAAAAAGTTATTCCATTGGATGTTTATTTTTACTGTTTATTTACATATTGCTGACATAAATAGGCAACTTAACATAATTGATTTTGAAATCAAATGAAATAATTGTTAAATAATTGGAATTAATGGATTTGTTAATAATTGTAAGATTAATTGGGTTGCTTTAGTTCAGCTTATAATTATATATATCACCCTGGCGTTATCTTTTATGTCTCTGTATTTTCTTTCTATTCTATCTCATTTATATATAATTTTCTCTAATTTACTTCACTTCTCTTCTACTGTCATATAATTTATCTAACCACGTTTCATTTTGATTGGGAAGAAAGGGTTATGCAACTGAACTCGATAGAGGTCCCAGAGGTTTGTGAAGAGAAAATAGAAAATAGCACAACATCACATAATTTCCAAACCATATTTTTTACTGGAATCTTTTTTTTTCAGGTGCACTTATTTAATTAATGTTGAAATAATTTAGATTTGTTTATATATATTCCACCGAGAAATCATTTAACTTTGAAATATTAATGATAAATGATAAAGGCTTACGCAATTTCTTTTACTTTTAAATCGTCATTTAATGGAAGAAAGAAAGCGTTGTGTAAGTTTCTTTTTTCTTCGACATTTCGTTATTTACAAGACTCTTCTCAATTTATTTACATTCACTCTGTACGGTTTACTTTACCTAAAAGCTCTTCGCTAGCCAAGTTGCTTGCGAAACAATCTCTCCACCCTTTTCACTTCTAAATTTAAACATCATTTAATATCACGTATGTTTACGATTATTGGTGGGCATCCAAAAAATTTTGAAAAATAGCCCTTTCTAAGTTTGCCATTAACGTATATTCGGATTAATCTCGAAATAAAGAACACTCCGAGTATTTTCGTGTCTGTTTTCTGCCACGCATGGGAATTTTTCAAATAAATGAATATTTTCTCTTTAAAGATTAATAATTTGAAATTAATTCTAGACATCTGTCGTTTTATTAATCTCTCTTATGAAACCGTAATGATTGAAGAGTTGGCTCGGGACCAAATACATGAGTTTTCTGCTGTTTCATTTGGGATGAAAGAATCTTTTATCAAACTATTCCATTCCTATTGATGTCAAAGAACTTTTTAAAGCAACCTGGTATCTCAAAATGACAGTTGTACTTATCTCTTTATATGGCGTTCATAGAAGATTTGTTTAAAAGTTTAGAACTTTAAATCTCTTTTAGAACTTATTTTTAATGAGAAAAGGCAGTTAAAACTTTGAATTTAAGCATTGTTTCCAACAAATATTTTTATTAATAAATGCAGAAACTTTAGAAATAATAAATGAAGAGTCAAAATAGTTTTACAGTTGGTTGAAGATTATTCTAACAGAGGTAATATTCTTGCTAATGGTAACATTTATAATAAATTTATTTGAATTTTAGGAACTCGTAAATGAATATAGAGTTGTGTAATAAATACGTTCGATAAGTGATTGTAATATTTACACTTACCTTAAAACTTGTTACAGAAAATAATTTTATTTTAATCAGTTTAATTAATTTTATTTAAATAATTTTTTTAATTAATTTTTTAAATTTTATTTTACTTAAGTTATCTTGTGACCTAAAAAGGCAATAAATAATAATTATCTACAATAAATGATTCCCATAAAAGAACAAGAATTGAAAATTGCTAGAATTAATTTAATGAAGAGAATACAATAAGATTTAAATTCTTACTATTTTAGTTGCATTGAAAAATACAATAATCGCGGTTTCAATATCAGAATTATCTTTTATACTTCAACATTATGCCTTTCGGCCTTTTCTGTTATGCGATCTGATTTTTATTACATGGTATCTTATCTTCAGTTCCAAATTCCAAAGAAATTTAAACTGCGTTTACTTACATAATTACAGAAACTATAAAACATAACTGCAAAGTAGAAAAAAAATAACAGAGTTTTTAAAAAAATTACAGAAATTCTGTTTTAAAATTCAATATTCCTTATTGCGTTTATATGCTGTATTTTTCTCATGAATGAGAAGTAAGATACTTGACAGAGAAAAGTATAACAAGCAAAAAAATTTTAATTAATACTATAAGCATTGATTTTCTCATAAAAGATGCACCCTTTGACGTTCATCAGGAATTCAAACATTATTTCGTTTCAATATGGCGCGGCAATTTAATTTTTATGAAAAATTAAGCTAAATCAGATCGTACATATCTTCTTATTTCGCCATTAGGAAAAAAACTTTTTTCAACAACTAATAGACTTGTTTAAATTTTCCAGTCTGCTTTCTAACATTTATTTGTCAGTAATTATTTAATGTATTGATTAACAATACATTTCCTCTCATAAATGTTGTGAAAAGAATTTGAAAAGGTTCTGAAAGCCAGTGCTTTTAGACGTGATAAATTAATACGAAAATAAACTTCTACTGTTTGAACTCGTATTCTTTTCAGTTCATTTTAACATGAAAAAAGTCAAATTTTAAGAAAAAAATAAGTACTTGTATTCCTCAGACAGTTGGTTATGTCAGAATTAATTCATCATTTGAATGTTAATTATTTTAAAGTGATGAATGAAAAACTCACTTTGGAATTTCTTTTTAACTACGTATTTAATCCATTTTCCCTATCCTGTTATTATGAGGTATTTTGTCGTTGTTTATGTTTTGTCATGGTTCACTTAACCTTGCAATTAGAAATACATTTATTTTTAATGAAGTGCATGTGTGTGTGTGTGTGTAACACGTATTAATTAAAAGGGTCTTCGTGGATTTAAAATGCATAATTAAGTTTGAATGTTTGTAATGGAATACTCTAATTATATAACAACTTAATAAAAGTGCAATTTTCAAAAGTGATGTAGGATAGAAAAACTGGATTGCTTTGAACATAAAAATTGTTAAATACTTTCCTTTAAAATATAACTCAACAAATATATTTTAAATAGCATTTAAAATTAGTGATTGTATAAAGGGTGGTCGCTTGAAAAAAAAATCGTTTGTCATTTAATAATTTTTTAAAAAGCCTAATCTGGGTAAATGTTAACAGTAATAATTTCTTTTCTAAAAATAATTCTTAGTTGCTTCTATGCTTTTATATACTTTTTACAACACACTGTAGAGAAGAAATCTTTAATCTTGGGGTAATGGGTATTTCAGAAGGAGAGATCATTAATTTCTTCCAAGAGGTCCATAATCTTTAATGAGAAAGAATCAACTCATTATCTTTATTTCTGTAAACAACGAATTAGATCTTACATCATTTTCTTCTCTTGTAAATAATTTAAGCAGATGTATACAAGTAAATAAAACAATTGCAGATGCAGTATATTCTGTCTAGAATACCTCACCACAATTTAATGATAAACGATGTTTCTGTAAATAATAAATAAATATTACTACCTTTTCAATTAAATATAATAATATAAATATACCACTCTTTGATAATAAATAGCATGATTGCAGTAATATTAGGTCTATGCCAAATTAAGAATACCTTACCATTATTTTTGTGATGAACAACTTTCTTTACTTTCACATGTCTTTAATATATACAATTATATCTCCTTACATTTTAAATAAACTGGTGTATTATGATGGTTCAGCATCTAGTATTATTTTTCAATTATTATTGTGGTTTTTTTATGTTTTATAGTGAAACCTCGTTAAGTCAGATTAATTGGAACCAGAGCTGATCCGGGATTTTGAAAATCAGGAATAACCGGAGAAATGGAAAAAAATGAAAGAATATAAAACATACCAAGAATTGTCTTTATATTGAACAAATCGAGTATGAATCACAATTACAGAAAGATAAATTCATCTACTTTGTGAACAATAGAAGTGCACTTAAAGTTGTTATATTGAGCGTTGGTGGCGAGGAAAAAGCTGAACATGTCATTCTTCTATGCACTAAATTGGTCAGCGAAAGAAAGACTCTAAAATTGGCACTTAAAAACATCAATATCAATTGGCCTCCGGTTTTTCACCAGCTTGTTTCCAAAAAAAAGTGCATTTGGCTCTTTTTTATATTCTCTGTAAATTCTTTTTAAATAATCGTAATCCTTTATAACTCTTAAATTTTCTTTTCCCTCCATTTTGCATTGTATTTCATACTTACTTCTGTAAGGCCCGTGAGATATTTTGTGATGCATGGGGATTTGCTTGTGTTTTCAATTTTAAAAAAAAAATGTTTTATTTCTTATTTTAGGTTATGCGATTTTTTACTGGCGATTAGAGGTGTGATTGAGGTTTTATAGCTTTTCTTCTCAGAATACGTAAAGTACCTACTTCCGAACTTTTCTTTCATGCATTCATATCTATTAGAAGATTTCTGTAAATAAAAATATTTTCCCAAAAAATGTTGATGAAACCATTAAATATTTTAAATGAAATTTTCAGATCGAATATCTCATTTTTTAAATAACTATAATAAAAAGAAGAAAATGAAATTGGCTTCTTAATTTCTAACATTTTTTTAAGATTAATTTGGGCAAAGAGAACTTTAGGTTTGGTAACGAGCTCATTCGACGATGAAAGTTTTGAGTCTTTATATTGTGTAGCCATCAACTTCCAAATCTATTTTCCGTATTCACCTAAATGAATATTAATTAACGTAAAGTAAGCTTACTTCCAAGTCTCAGGCTTCACAAAAGCAATCACCAATAAGAAAAGAAAACAACTTCTTCAAATTCCGAACGCAATTTTATCAAAAGTCAAGTATTAAGCAAAATAGTCTTAAGTGCAAAAACGTTGCCTCTGTTAACGATAAAAAGAATAAAAACAGATGATTCTGCCATAAAAATCAATTATTAAATTAAATTTTAAAATAAGAGCAAACGAAAAGGTATTAAAAAATACAACAATATTTGGTACGGATACCAAAATAAAAGCAAACTATAAATTACTAAATTAAATACATCTTAGAATTGAAAATATACCTGAAGCAAACTTAATATAATTATTATTAATCATAATGTATTCTGATGTCAATCTTTTGAACCCAGCTCCTTGTAACCTTTATTTTATACCCATGTATTTTTGTGGACGCCTTTTTCTCAGAACAACAACATGTTAGTTACATGTTAAAAAACCATCGGGCAGACCAATCTGTGTTATCCGGAGTTCCGAGTTGAAGATGTCCGACTCCACAAAGTTCTACCATACTATATTAAATGTTGTTATGAAGAGGGACACGTGTTTCTGAATCAAGTGTTTTATTACGTTAATTGTTTTTCCACAAAACTAGTTTCTTAATTTTACTTTCTTTAAGTTTGTTTATTACAAAGAAGAAAGGAGCATGGGAAAGAATATCTATCCAAAATTGATCCCTAAATGCACTTTTCTAACGAGCTGATAAAGAGGCCCGTGGAAGGATAATAAATTTTATTTTATAATCTAAAATATACAATATTTCTTGCCTGTACACTTTTTTGGCTTAAAATATATTCTGAGCATCACATGTGATATTAATTTATTTCTGCATTTCAAGCACATGAATTGATTTCAAAAATCAAGGCTCATTCACTGTAGAATTATAACCATGAATCACTATATTAAAAAAAAACTATATAACGTCTATACTAATTACAAGATTATATATATATATATATATATATATATATATATATATATATATATATATATATATATATTAAAAAGACTGATAGTCTGATATCCACTATCAAGGATAAGTTTTTCTTAATAAAGAAAATAAAAACTTTCCTCTATTTATTAAACTTTCCCTTTAAAATTTTATAAAGAAATGCAAACTAAGCATATTTTAAATTTTTCGCCACGAAAAACTGTGAAAATCTGTTAAATAAATTTTAAAATAGCAATTTCTGAAACTCTAATCCTTATGTCTGTAAAAACAATTATGAATAATTGCTTTACAATATTACATTAAAGAAAGGAAACTTCTTATTTCAAACAGAAAGGGAATAGGAAAGGATAGAGTTATGAACATTTAGAATTGATTTGTTAATTTTGCGCTTGTATAACAATAAAAATTGATTGCAATAATAAAATAATTTTTGAATCAATACTGTTAATCAAAAAGTAAATAATTTATTTACTCTTTATATTATCTTTTTTCCTTCTAATGATGTATAACAAATATAAGTAAGATAAATTTATGTAATAAATGACATAATTTTTTCCCTGAAAAGAGGATCTAGCCATCTTGTAAGTAGGAGTGAATTTATATTATCCTTAGTCTGAACACCTTTACTGTATGTACTAATATTTTATATCTATACCCATAATCCGAACATCGTAAGAGAATCATAATATTTTAATTTATAAAGCAAATGCTTTATTCTTACGCAAACAACGACAGATAATTTTCTTGTGACTTTGCTTATAAAAAAAAATGACAATCTTAGTTTCTACTGAACATGGAATAAATTTTAAATTAAAATCTTCATTTCCTTCAATTGCCTTTAAATCTAAATATAAGGAACTTTGATTCAAAACTACTAGTAAATTCCCTTAAATTAACTCGAGAAAATTTTAAACAAAATGGAGTTGATTTTATTATTTAATTTTGCCAGTTTTGTCAAAATTCAAATTTTTATTCTCATGTTTCGGAACTTAATGGTAATACAAATGAAATTTATTGTTTAAGCTACATTTTGTTATTCTGATATTTTAAGTAGGAAATACATCTAGAATATCAGGAAAAAAATAATGAATGTGTATATTAAAAATTTAATTAATTTGAATATTTTTATTTAAAATTCAATAGTATATTTTTAACAGCTGGAGTAATTTTATGCTCTTGCGTTTTGTTGGTAAGCAGAGATATAATTAAGCTATTCATTCCTCGGTGAAAATATGCTTTGTTATGTGCCGAAAAATTGTTACGAAGATATTCATTTATTAATTATGTGCTAAATTATAAATTATGAAAAATTAGAGTTATTTCAAAATACTGATTTAGATGGTCATGTGTATTTCATTGTTTTTAATACTTTTTTAAAATTTGAAATTCGGGTATTCTGTGTATTTTTTGTATCGTAAATAAATTATATATTTCTAAAACAAAAATTCTTTATTCTATAAAATATGTAAAAAAAATATTATTTCACTGATATAGTCATATGCTATCAAACTTTCAGCATATACGTATTTCAATATGATTCCAAATGTATTCAATTAAAGTACGCAATAATTATTATTTTGTTAAAAATTTAATAATTGTTCAGTAAAAACTGATTATCCAATGATATACTTTATTAAGTTTTAATTTCCTCTGATTTTGATATAAATTTATTTTAAAAAAAATTTGATAATTTTCAAAATGAATCAATAAATTTTTAAATACGAAATTTTTAAAAATATTTTAATTAAGAAGTTTCTAAGCAATTCGTTCAAGTGTGAAAATACCAATAATTATTTTGAAATTTAAATTTAAAAAATTCTTAAATTATTTTATATAAGATTGTCATATTACATTTATTAGAATCATAATGCGCGTTTGATGCTTTTGCAAATTTACTTAACTGTGTGAATTATTACCCTCAAAAGCTTTCAAATAAAATACATTTATGTTCAAACAAACGTACAAACAATATAAATACAGAAAAAAAATATTGTTCATTATTTTAATAGAATTTTATATATTGTAGCAAAGCTGTTAGGATTTCTCTTTAGTTGTGCAAATTATTGGCTTTTATGGGAATGAGCAATTAACAGATAGCATAGCAAGTTTAACGAAACTTGCATATTCTGGATTCTTCAAATCCCGTTATATGGGTTAATGACAACGCTTAGGTTTTCACGAGAAAAAATCAGGGTGTTTATTTATTAACGTCGCACTAAGAAGCAACACGATGGCTACTGATGATGTTACTAGTAATTTTGAACTTCAGTCAAGTGACGAGAACAGCATCTGAGATGATCCTCCACTGTCTTAATTTCCACACCACACCGTGAAGGACTTGGGACTTCAAACAAATATAACATCTATCAGCCTCGCTACATAGCGGGTCTGAAGTGGCCTTTTTACTTTTATTTTTTAATGGTTGGTTGTTTAATGAATAAAACCAACCAACTTCGTGGTTTCAGGGCTTGAATCTACAACTCGACGAAGCAACGCAGGCAGCGAGGCCGCGGCAATGACCTCTGAGCTACCGCGGCAGCTCAATGAAGTCAGGAGTGGTGGTCCTGTCGGGAGACTTGGTGAATAGCTTCGAGCCTTTATTGGGTGAGCTCATTCTCTTTGGGGCAAACCAAATTAATTTGAGAGTCATTTTTTGTCTTTTATGATATATCATTATAATTATATTAATTAATAACGATTAATAGTAAAAGTTAATTAACTGAAGTAAATAAATCCAAACATTAATCAAGAATAAAAATATGAACACATGAAAAATGCTCCCCATCTAGAACAAGAAAAGTTAACACTGGAAGAATATGGTTGAGTGTTTCGGAGCTCCATATTACAGATCAAGACCGAATCAACATTGTGTCTCACCCACAACAATGTACATTACCGAAATTACATACTAACAATATCAACTCTGATGTCACCCTCCTTATTCGGTTGCGGATCGATTCATTGCTAATATATGGACAACATTAATAAAAAAAAAACATTACGAAACATATTTCGCTTAAGCTTTAGACTAATGCTTCATTTTCTGCATTTCCGTATATGAGAAATGATTTACAATACCTTGAAAATAATTCATTCAAAATAACAAATATCCCCCTTCCACTTACAATAACAATCTCCTCAATCCATTTTGCCTGACAACAAAGAATATTTCACTTGCATTAAACAAACGCTTTCGCTCGCTTCGGTTTAAAATGAAATTTTAATGATGATTAACGGTGTGGTACTGCATAATCACAGAGTTTCAAAACGCGCATTAAATCTAGACTGGAACCCTCAAAATCCTCTCTTCTGGCTTTCTAATAATCGAAGTCATTTATATGAAGAGAGGTCGAAAGTTATCCTACGCGTAGGGCGTTCTAATTATTGGATGTGTTCTTGCTCGGAAGAGAGCTAACCCAGAATGTGAGCTACTGGCATAGCAACCCGCAATTATTCCATTTAATGGAAATTTCAATTGTTAATTGGACACATGGCGTCATTATGATTCGTGAAGATGAGTCCTTTCAGATTTAGAATTTCACTCACACACACATATGGTGATATCACCCATAGGGAGGATGGAAATGTAGTGTTTCAATTCAAATGCGAGTGTCCCGGTACTTCATTAATTATTGTTGAATGTGTGCATTTAGTTGAATTAGAATATTTGGATTATGATTGGATGGCGAATAAGTACACTTTGCAGAATATAAAATTATTCGCGAATATAGGTGGTTTCTACTTTGCTTTATAAAAAGTAAAATTAAAATCTTAGTTATACATTTTTTTGCTAATTTACATTATTTTGCAATAATGGAATTAAAGTAAAATAAAAACACAGTTAAAAACGCATATGAAACTATGTTGAATTTTATTATCTTATCGCAAATTCTTGATCAAAATATGAGGATGGTTCAAAAAGTATCCGTGTTAGGTAAGGAAAAGGAGGTCATTTACTATACCATTGTCCATGATCGTGGACGGTGTTATTTTTGGCCAGATGTGGATTCAAGCCCTGATGCCACTAAAGACCCTCCGTGTTGAAGGGTTGATGCACGTTAAATCTACCTAGGTCCCAAATTCTCCCATTGAAGTGATGTGAAAGCTTGGAAGGGAAGGTGTCAGCTCAGATGTCATCCTCGTCACTTGACTGAGGCCAAAATTACGATCCATCACCAATAGCCCTCATGTTACCTCTCAGTGCGACATTATTAAGCAATCACAATCCCATCATTTTGATTGTTGTCTATTGATTGTTCGTTTCCAGGAACTCGTAACCCAAAATAACATCACCTTAACTTTTCCGGCCCATGAGACGATCTTCGTCTTCTTTCGAGCTGATTCACGGGTAGCAAACCATTGTTCTGATGATTGCTTGTTTTCCAGTGTATAATGATGCATCTATGCAAATGACAACGACAACTTTTTGCGGCACCTCTTAAATTTTGATTTTCAACAAATATGTGCCAAATAAAAACTAGCCTGTAAATCAGTATCAAATATATTTTCGCGCCATTTAATAGATGTCCACCGCAATAGTACCACCAACCTGCTGTAAAAAAAATCAACTGACTTAAAGCAAGGAAATTTTTTAATCATTCTCATACAATTAAAACGGGAAAATTTGCTTCTCTTTTTAATTCAAAAATATTTTTTCTTGTAGTACAAAATCGATATTTTGAAAAAAGAAATTATAACTTTTACAAATTCCAATTTTTTTTATTTCCCACTTATGCTATAAAAAATGGGAAATGGGCCATAGAATTAAAATATTTTAGAGTAAGATTTTCTGATGCTTAATGCACCAACACAAAGAGTAATGGTCATAATTAAATATTTTTCTCTTAACTAAATGTACAATTACATGAAACATATTAAATCGTAGAAATCTCTATTTATATCAAGACTTTTATCAAAACCTTTCGGTATACTTTAATGGAACTGTAACTAAACATTTTAAATGCGTGTTCAGGTGCTTCTAAAAAAATTATATAAAAGAAAATGTATAGAAGGAATTTCAATATTACCGTTTTATTGCTTTTTTATGGATATCTTTGCAAATTAAATTAACTTTACTTTATAAAGTGTTTTTACTATATTAGAACCTTTTCAAATGTAGTGTTATACAAAAAATTTAATGGTTTTCGATAACATTTTTTATTATAGTAGTTTATGATTACTTCTGTCATGATAATATATAATTCTTTTAGTGGATATGATTACTTCATTTTAACTAAACTCGTTTTTTTCAAACCATCCAGAAGATTAATATTTATTCTAAAGAAACATGTTATAAAAGGTTTTATAACATGTTTCTTTACTATGTGTGTGTGTGTGTTCAGTGTTTAATATTTTTCACTTAAATGATTTTTTTTATCCTAAGATTTTATTCCTTTTAAAAGAAAATACAAAGTATAACAAATTTTACATTGTTCAAATAATATATTTTAAAAGTTAAATAATGTATTTTATCCGCTCAGAAGCCAATGCGGTTAAGTCCATTTTTTGATATTTTCTGATTTTTGGAAATTTTGATGAAATAAATAATAATCTTCTTAGTTATTAAAGGATTTACTAGTTGGTTATTTTTTTTCTAGGTTAGACAGCCCTTTTTTTAATAGCTTCTGAATATATTGTATAATAATTTCAGAAGCCATTGTGAATAAGTCCACCTTTTATCAATATTTTTTTACATAAACTTTGAAATAAAAATTAAATTATTCATATTTTATGATATTTGTTATGATGAATAAACATAAAACTTATGACAATAAATGTTACTTTATTATTTTTACATAAATTTCTTATCTTTTTTCAGCTGCCAAAAGGTATAAGTCCTAAAATTTTAAAGATGCTGTCATTATTTCAATAAATACTTACGTTTTTATTTACACATCCTGTACATATCTTGTTTTTTTGCAGAGTTTATACCTCGAAAAAAGACTTTATACACTTTTCTAATTAAATTAATAAACCAAGAATTTTAAAAACTAATGTATCAAAAAACATTAATTTTCTCAATTTTTGTGTTTTGGACTTAACCGCATTGGCTTCTGAGAGGCAGCCATCTACACTCTTATGTAAAATTAAGAGAATTTTTAGAATTTGTCCAAATTCTGAAAAACTAACGGACAAATTTATAGGAAATTTGGTATAAATTTATATTTATAACAGGGAAAGAGATTTGGTATTTAAAAATCATTTTTAAGCGCCTGATTATCAGTAAAGATCACATTTCTTGGATGTCCAAAATACACATTGTGATATCGTACTAAAAAGGAATCTAATTCAACCAACTAGCGCTTGTAGACGAGCGCCGTCGACCATTGACAAGAACCCAGGACCTAATACATCCTTAAAAAGTCGAATAAGTGCTCTAAGATCTCCTGTATATATACTTCGTAGCAGTAGGGTGTCTTATCAAGCACATACAGGGGTGTGCGGCCATCCAATATAATGCCTGCTCAAACCATTACATATCCTCTACCGTAAAGATCGTTTTCAATAATGAGGAAACGATTGTATCGTGTCATAGATACAGGTACTCTGAGTATCAACGTCCAGGGTGAATCTATTTATCTGTAAAAGGCACTACGATCAAATTAAGTTTGGTTCAAGGTGCACGTTATATGCACCATGCTAAACAAGCTGTAGTGTGTGCTGCAATGAGAAGGTCGCCAGACTAAGGATCTTCTGGCATATAACCCTCACTCGTGAAGCCTTCGAGCAATTGCAGACCGTGGAACTCGGGTTCCAGGGCTAGCATACAGTTTATGTGAGAACTGTGAAGCTGTGTCACACCATTGTTTAGTGCCAAATATAGATCATTATTCATCATTGTTGATCTTAGTCGACCTGGTCTAGGTCTTCTCAATATGAATCCAGTGTTCTGAAACTGTTCCCTCAAATTGCAAAGGGTACTAGTCATTACACTGGACCCAGTAACAACCTGTGCATGTGATTGGCCTACCTTCAATCTACCTATAATTATCTATCCGATTCCGTCACCCATAATCACTTAACCTAATACCTTATAAATTAATCCATCTCTTCCCAGAAACACGAAGATGTATAAGCATGCAAATCGCTGACAACACTTTATGCGCTTATATCCCTTCACAGATTCTGCAGACGTGTTCGAGTACGCTTACGAATTCGACTCTAAATATTTACATAATTCGTACCTTTGATTCAATATTTGTCCTAAAGATAGACATATATTTTCCCTCATCCCTTACATTTGCATATGCGTGTATAATGAACCAAATACTCTCTCTCTCTCTCTCTCTCTATCTCTCTCTCTCTCTCTCTCTCTCTCTCTCTCTGTCTGTCTGTCTGTCTGTTTGTCTTTGACCTTCAAAATTTTAGACTTCTTTTTCTCAGCGTTTTATTTTCATTACGGTCATGTATTTAAAATGCTAAGGTGTTTTTTTTATCAACATCAAGTTTAGAAATTTTTTCTGGTTGTTTTATGTAAATTGTTTCATCATTTTATGCATTGAATAAGGATTTAGAAAAATGATTATTTTCTTAATAATCCACAAAATTAGATATGCATGCTTATTTATTGTTTTTCAAAGAGTTTCTGATAGAAAACATTAGCACAACCAAACCCATGATAGAATTTCATGAAATATTTCGAAAAAATTGAAAAGAGTTGCTTAAAAATATTAGAATTTATAGAAGTTGTAAGAATTTTTAACTGTGAGAATATTTTTATAACTTAAAATTTTAAATAATTATTTGTTTGGAAATAAAGTTTTTCATGAGTGCTCTTTTTATGTGTGTTCAAATATCATGTATATAAACTTTTTTTTGAAAACATCTTATTCTGAAGAAATTGCTCTTAGGGTACCTTTTCTCCTTAAATAATATTTAGTATTCATTAATATGCATGTATAATCATTCTTAAGCACAACTTCAACGATAATGAAACTTTGTAAAGCCCGTTGGTTATTGCTTTCACTTGCCATTTCTAATCTTAATTAAAAAGAGTCATAAAGAATTTAATGAAAATAAAGAGTCTTTCTATGCTGACCAATTTCTTGCTTACTTTGATGAATATTTAAATTTCCTTTCTCTGTCGTTACTGCCTAAACGCGTCCGAGGTGTGACGAGATAGTGATTGCTTTATTAACGTCATACTCAGAATCAACATGAGGGCTAATGGCAGAATGCCCAAGGGGACCGAGCTTACCTAAAGGGCTTAGAGCTACAAACAGGCTTTCCGGCAGATAACCAGCCTCCGCACTCAGCATTTGCTGGCAAAAATAATTTTTATACTATAATAAAAGGTGAGATGTAATAGTACACGTTTGAAAAAAGAACAAAAAGTAGTAAATGATTTCGAAATTCAAAAGAAAATAAAAGCTAACAATGTGTTTACAGAATGTGACGTCATAGTTCTAATACTTTCAATTTTTCACTTTTCTTTCTTAATTTTTTTTTTTTTGAATGCATATCAATCTGAATTACATTGATGTAACGATTTCCTGTTAACAACTGATACTGAAACTATGACTCACGTCCACAGTTACTCTGCTGGCGACAACTTTATTTCAAAAAATGCCCACAAAAAGGAAAATTGAAATGTTCAGAAATGAATCACTAGAAAAATGCATTCATACGACATACCTCAAAATTTTGACGCCTGATGGACCTTCCTCTCCAAACTTTCACACAACATCAATGGAAGGACTTGAGACCTCGTCCAGATTTAAAGTGCATAATCCCCACAACACGGGAGATCTATAGTGGCATCAGAGCTTGAACACACGACCCGATGAAATTAACACAGGCTACGAGTCCACGACTATGACCACTAGCCTACCACGGCCAGACGTATCTGAATTAATTTCTACTGAAAAATAAGCTTATTTAACTGATCGAACCGATCGGGTTCGCGATCGACCTTTTGTTTTTATCTCATCTAGGATAACTTTGATCGTTCCGAACACACTTTCGACAGCATACAATTAGTCTCACTCGGTAATCCAATTCACTGTCTTTCTCACCGACTAACTTTCAACCATCATATTCATTTCTTCGCTGCTTGTAAAAGTAATTTAATCCTTTACTCATTACATTCCATAACTTAAATCTAATCTACATGATTCACGTTTCACTCACCGGGTAAAGTTTAATTTCAAACAATTCAAAAAGAAAAAGATTAATTGATGGGGAAATAGCGATAGAACCTACGCTGTAACATTAATACCGATAATTTATTTCGGTAGTATTAATTTTTATTTTAGCCTAAAACTACATGTCAATGAAAAGGTAATACAAACATCAACGTATAAATACGTTGTGCAACTTCTCGCTAATTTCTGTTTTATTTAAATATATTTCATAACAAATAATAAATCAGCGTCGTCGACGAAAGTCAATTCATTTTATTGTCAATTAAAGGGAATGTAAATGAAGAAATAATAACACATCTCACGCACAATTTCAATACCAATGATGTGAAAATGATTTTTAAGGTAATTTGAATTGAAATCTTAATTCATATTAGTAACACAGTGTGTTTTTGAATAATTTAAATAATCATCGAGAAAAGAGATTAAACAACCGCGGATGTACAAAGTTACCTGAAATTGGAATCTCTGTATCGAATGCAAACAGTGTTGCAATTATAACATTTTTTTTTAATTCGCAAGTAGAGGGGGAGGGTCTATTCATGGATAAATACTCCTATTTAAATTTACTATGACTTTCAAGAATAATTTTTAAAATAGTAGAAAAGGCAAATATTCCAGCCATTTATTTGCTGTTGAAAAGGCAAATATTCACATCAAAAAGAGATTTTGCACGTGATTTATTTGATATTTAATTAAAACTCTGCTCGAAACATGAATAAAAATGAACTCAAAATCTGTTAGATGAGCGTCATTATTTCGATTAAAATTTCGTTAGAGAATAAAGACATTGTTTTTTTTTTTTTTTTTTTTTTTTTTTTTTTTTTTTTTTTTTTTTTTTTTATTTTTTTTTTTTTTTTTTTTTTTTTTTTTTTTTTTTTTTTTTAATTTATTATCAAGGGATTCGGAAACTTCTTTTTATTCAAGAAATACTATTAATTCACATGAATATATTTTTAAATAAGGTCTATTAAAAATTTGAACTGAACTTTTTTGACTTCTTAGGTTTTTTTTCTTCTTATTAATGATTAAATTGTTTTACAACACATAATTTTTTTCCGTATTTTACCGATAGTTGGAAACTTTTTTACACAAAGTTTATCTCTCATTCGTTTATTTAAATTTAAGATATTATTTTATTCCACGTTCTTATATGTTTCATAAAATTAAATTTGCTATCTAACTCTTTTAATCAAGAAAGAAGGGGAACTCTGATATACCAGAGTAGTTAGACCAATCTTACTATATCCGTGTATATGAAGCAATAATGCCTGTTGAATCCCATTCGTTCAATAATTCATTTACAATTCAGTGTAATTGTTGTCACCATTTCGATGGAAGTCGGTTGAATTTGTCCGACAGGGACAGGTTTAAAGAACTCATCTGATGGTGCAGATAAACCTTCTCCGATGAATCTCTTGCAGCGCCTATAACAATCGAACCATAAATGGAGTTTCTTTACCAGCCAGTTATTAGGCGCTTTTACTCCTATTGTTATTAGTTGAGATTTGTGGGAGAACATCACCCCATAGCCCTTCCTAAGAATAAAATATCATTCACTTCTGCGAGACTTTATGATCAATATTTGGAGAAGATTGTTTTTCTAGTCATTACTGCAAGTGGTATACATCTTTTGTTGAATTCAGTGTCGTTAGAAACGTTACCAATGACGTCATCGGCAGTCTCTAGTTTCGATGTCGGGTTTAGATCACATATGCGCTGTGGCTAAGTGTCTTAGGGGTTAGGAGTTTTAGTCGATGATATATAACTGACGTTATCTTTCTACAAATGAGAAATACATCCTCATTACAGATATAAATTTAAATTAACTTAATTACTGGTTGCATAATTATTGAGTCGAAATTATAAAATTAAAGTTCCTTCTCCTACCTACTTAACCAGAAGTCCCACTCCTCCTCGGCAACTCGTATGAAACTGAGAATACGATGGGTAGTGGAGAAAAGGATAGTGTTAAGTGGAGCGTTTGGGTTCGAATATTTCTTTGCTAGATTTACTAAAGTTTAGTTAAGCGTTGTATATAATTTTAGAAAGATTCTAAAAGAGGTCCTTCGACTTTAAAAACATTAATTATTGTTTTTATTCTAAAATTACTTTTACTTTACATTGCAGGTCCTTATAAGTTAGGCTATGGATTTGGGATATTCGCAGAAATCATGTCTTAAATAAAATTTTGCCATAGGAAATTAAATCAATGGGATGATAAGTTAGAGCATTGTAAAATAATATATTAACTATAAAAGAATAGGTAAGATCGCTCCCCCTCTTAACTCAGTCAATCCTAGTTTGTATTCTATGAATAAAGCATCAGCTTATCGAATAACTTGTTCTGAGATTTAAGGCTCTTATCGATTACAGCAGCTTCGAATCTTAGTACATTAACTAGGTGACTCTTCAATCTAAACGATTTATTAGGAAGATGCAATCCAATCTATAAATGTATATCAGCTTGTCGTTATCCTCTATCTATCTTCTCTTTCCTTTCAATTCAATTTCACTTATATATATCACCAATTCTAATTCAATTCACTACACTTCTTCTCGTCATCTATTTTACCTAATTATGTTTCATTTTTGTTGGTTAGAAACTGTAATTTTACACAATTCCGGTTATCAAAAAGTCCCCGAAATTAGAAAAGAGAAAATCGCGAATAGCCCAACGTCACCACCCTTCAACTCGAATGTATTGTTCAAGCAACTAAGTTAGTTCCAAAATGATTTTGTGATCGTAAGCCTTTGAGGTCTATAGTATTATTCAAAAATGCAATGACAAATGGGAACTTTTTATCAAACTCTTTGCAAAGAGTCATGTAATAAATCTAGAAAATATTATATTGGCTCAGGTGTCTTTATTAACTAAGATTACAATAGAGATCCGTTATTATTAGCTTATGTACAGTTTTGATCAAGTATTAAAAGCAAAATGAAGCTGGATAATATAATTATGTATTTAATTTACATTCTTCTGATCATTATTTCCAGCTTTCTGATTATATGCAAGATAAGACATAGCGGAAGAAATTGTATTATCTTATTTGTATCATCATTTTAAACACAAATTGTTGGGTAAAATTTTTTCTCGTAAAACTCTAAATATAAAAGTACTTTTTTATGTTCTTTCTCATTTCGAATCTCATGTACTCCAGCTTTATAAATGAGATTTGTTACTTGAATTTCTAGTATATTTTTTTATTATAAAATGATCCTAAATCTTTTTTAAAAAAATAATCTGATATACAGTTGGAAAACAACTTTCTACAGTTGGAAGGGATTTTAAATAACTCAAATTTACTCTCGGGGGAAAATGACAAAAAAAAAACCATTTCTTTATTTAATATTTTTCTTTTCGAAAAAAAAATATTTATTGCCATTTTTCAGTTCTAAGCTCCGTAAAATGCAGGTTGGGAATAACTGAGAATAATTATCTACTTACGAATCTTAAATTAAAAAAATTGTATAAATTTCTAAAATATAACTTAGTCTCGTGATGTTATTCAGTAATAATTCAACGTGGACTTCAAAAATATTTCGTCAATAAAATTCAGTATTCTAGAATTATTATTTTTCTGTTATTGAAGTTTATTATATGATTGCTTAAAAACCTTAATTTAATGGAAAAAATACTTGAAACTTTTTGTATTCTCATTTTCGTAATAAATACTTTCTTATTTCTTCAACTTCTCACCGTTGACTGTATGATAATTGATTAATTGACAAATGCAGTCTCGAATAAAAATTTGTAAAGAGTATTTTCTATTTCTTTTAATTTTGCCAGATCCTTTGCTTTATTTATGTTAACTTTACAGAAATGATTATCTTATTCGAACATAAAATAATCCTTTTCTGAAAGTTCTTTTACATTAACAATGCGTAATACAATATGTATTAAAAATAAATCTTAATAATTCGTTTCAAAGAAGAGAAATATTTCAAAAGTTTTAATACTCGTATTTTTTAAATAATTTGTGTTTACTTTGTGTTTCATACTGAACAATTTACCTTCCAAATCAACATATACTTTTATTAATACGTATCTTGAGTTCCAACAAATAATCTATTTCTAACTTTTATGCGTTAACTGCATTTTGTTTATATTCATTTTCTAGATATTGTATTTGAGTGCTGAACATTATTTAACAATTAAAAAAATATTAGCATAAATTTTCACGGTAAAATTCCAATTAAGGTATCCACCTACCTATAAAATGCGATTTTCTGTCAAAAAGTCGATTTTTTTTTTTTTATTTACAGTCTATTCTTAAAGCCTGATTACTTAGATTCTAGAACAGTTTCAATTTTGTTTCTATCTTACATAGAACTTGTGTTATAAGCATTTTTAATAATAGTCTGTGTCAAATTTGAGAACTGGAAGTAACATTCTGCTACCTGAAATGTAACTTTAATGTTTGTTTATCACTGATATTTTACAAAATATTGCCATCAAAATATCTTCCAATATGCAAGATGAATTTCCCAAGACCCAAAATGCAAATGAATATTTTAATGGTGTAATATGGCAAAGAGTACCAAAGGAAGTTTTTGTTTGTTTGAAAACTGTGAAACTGGGTGCATATGATGCAATTATACAATTCAACCGAGGACATCAAGGCTGCTTAAAAGTCTTAAATAAGCTGAACATTGAAAATCTGTGCTACTTCACTGTAAAGGGATACGAAAAGTTAGATTACAATCGAATCAGGGATTTGAAGCGTTATACAACACCTGTTACATGTAAGCGTAGGAAAGTTTTAAAGGCCATCAGGAAGAAAAAGATAACTTATTTAAGTAATACAGATAGTGAACATTACAAAACAGGGTCCTTTTAATGTTAAATTTTTATTTAATTAGGTAAGTTTCTGGATTGAAATGTATTTTCAGCTTTTTCTCAAAATCAAGATTTTCATATTTTGCTTTAGCGCAAAACATCGCATTGAAAAAAGTTATGTATATAATATTATGAAACTTTTATTGAATACTGTACAAAAGTAAATTTAGGACTTGAACTTCTCCTAATGTTATAATTTGATTACTTTTTATTTTATTGATGATAAAAGTCATAACTTATCACAAATTTTCTTGGTTTTTCTGTAAGTTAAAGTACGACTTCCTATAAATATTTAATTGTTAGGGTTATAATTGTGAGAAAGGCACAAATCCTAAAGTAGATTCAATTCATCATAATAAAATTTACAGAACTGAAGTATCTCTATTTAAATTTTCATTTTGTACAAGTGCCATTTTACTGCTTTTTTTATGTATTTTTAGCTAAAATATTTAAACAATTTTTAATATATGCAAATTTTACATTGTGTTTTAAGTTTTTAACTATATCTTATAGTATAATGCATATAAACAGTTATTTTTTCAAATATTTGAAAAAATACTCTTCGAAGGCAGGTGGATACCTTAAGAGCTTCTATTCAATTTATCTTTGCTTTCTCTTAGCTATTGATAACAATTATTAATACCTTTATTTTAAATCTTTATTACCTATCTTCAAAAACATATTAATTATTGTACAACTTAATTCAAGTCACATTCATAGTAGCAGACTTTTTCTAGGTCAGAAAGATTGTAAATAATATATATTAATAAAATGCAATTAGGTCTGTGTAGTATATTATTTTTGAAGAAATTGAAAGTTATTCTTAAAGTGTTTTTTCTTATAGTTTTTTTTTATATAATTTTTAATAAGATTATGTTTCGTTCTAATTATTCCGAATATTTATATTTATTTTATGATTAGTAACATTATTCCCTAGTTGATGACATTCATAAATACAAGAAAACTTAACGAATGAAAGTATTTTTATTTTTTTTAAATTCAGCGTCAAGTTATATTAAAAAATAAAATAAAAATACAGATATATTAAACACAAAAATATTAAATCCAAAAGATACATCATTTTAACAATAAGTGATTTTTTTTTCTGCAGTTCTCAGCAATGTGTTTATGATTTTATTCCTGGATAATATATGAATACTGTTGTGAAATATATAGAGAGATATCTCCAAATAAGTATCCATCATTTTCTAACGTTAAATTATTGATTTAATTTCTGCTTTCCTTTTCACGTGAGGAGAATATAACTTTCAATTCATTTTACTGGCTCAGAATACCAAATCAGTTTCGTAGCAATTGAAAATCGAAATTAAAGAATAAAGTTTTAAAATTCCAAAAAAAGTGACATGTAACCAACCGTATTGATTGAATTTCCAAGAATAGTTTTCCATTTAATGCGTCAACGTGACCTGCTCAAATCATTTATACATTTATTAGACTGAATAACTTCTTTTCAATTCGGCTCTAGTTCTGAATATGCTGATAATTCAATTCAGGTACCTATTTCAAACGCTGATTCTATTACCGTAGCTTAAAGAAAAAGGAAAGGTTTTTATCGTAATAGAAAGAAGATTTCATATAAAGCAAAATTCCCTGTAAAAGTTTCTTACTCAGTTTCAGTTGAATTCTCTACTGTTTTTCATTCAATATGTCAAATATTTGGCTAATGCTATAAACACTACTTTAGGAAATTGCATTAAAAAACTTCGCATTTTAAAATAATATTGTACAGAATTTTCTATTACGACTGATAATTATTGTCCCTCTTATTATTTCGAATATAAATAGTGTTTTTATTTCAGTCATTATACATTTTTAAATTGTGGGACAGATGCGAGTAAATAAATAAAATAGCTTTCACGTAATATTTTGTTACCATAACAACGCTATATCTGTTTTTTTATTCGATACTTTTTGGCATTCCAGGAAAAGGAGTTATAAATTTTAAATATTCTGACATAGTTTATTTAACATATGTGATCAGAAAATGTGAAATATATGTATCAAAAAAAGACACGTTTGAGATCACAGAGCCTTATCAAATAATACACCTTAAAGAATGGAATATCATGAAATTTTTAACATTTTTGTGTATGTGTGGTTTTTTCCCAACGTACGAATATAAAAAGAACTCGTTAAAATTTTGCTTGTGGGTTTCAACTTCTACATGATCAGAGCTTGACAGTTATATTAAAAATTAATTTTCATATTCACGTAAAATAACATCACTTTTAATACTCAATTTACTTTAAGCAAATATACAATTTAAAACGTTTCAATACATTCCCTTTTTTATTAAGGAAATTAATTACATTAACCGTCTCTTTAAAAACAACTTTTTAAATTCTTGAGTTGTTGCAATTTTTTTCTGATATTTTAACCATCCTGTCTTGTAAAGAATTCTATTTTTATTAAGAAAACTCTACACTTATAAAAAGAGGCATCGATGAAGTTATTATGAATACCAGTTGATGACAAATCAATGAGATACAAAAAAAATTCAGACATTAAACCGACAAATTTTTTTAGTGTTGTCTTATAATGACGAGGTTACGAATTAACTTTCAATTCAAGTGTACGTCAAAGCTTAGCGAAAATGCTTTCAAATACACGCATAATTTAGTTTAGGGATTTTCGAAAATAGAATGCATTTCCAGTAATGGAGTAATCATGGATTCTTCGAATTTAATTCTTCAAACGATTAATATTAACTGTTACATTGCCATTCCATTTAATTATATCCTAACAGCATACCTTCTGTTCTGCTATCAATTTCTAGTCAATTGTTATTTTCGTGTAAAGAAATAATTTTTGAATTACTTTTGTATCGGAATGATTTATTGAAAGTAAAATATATAAGTATTTTTTAATACCAATAGAGGAACATGTATGAAAACTAGTTTATACTTCAAAGTTTAACTTCTTTTGTGAGAATTTTTATTTTTCTTTCAATTGATTCTGATAAATAAAAATCATTTGCTTTTATATTCTGCTTTTTAGAAAATTTAAACTTGGGAAAGCGCGCATATATCACCAGTTGAAATATGAGTTTTTCCATGTATTAATGTTATATTAAAATTCCTAAGAAAATCTCTGGTTACATCTGAAATCAAGAGTATTTTCAATTAAAATTAGCCCTCTAACTTGTTTGTATTTAAAAGATTCCGACTAGTTTCCATCTCTTTTTAACCAGTTTAGAAGTCCATGTCCTTTATGTTCAATTTATTTCAATTTTGACGTTCTACATAAATTGCAATAATTTTACTATATAACAATATTTTATAATCGTTTTACAGTTAATTATTGTGTAACGACTTCTTTTCGCTTCGTTAATAGTAAAGGTCCTAAAAGCATGAAACTCTGGAGATAAGCATATCTTATTCAACTCTATTGTTATCAGAGCAGGAAGTATGTGGAGGGCCTTTTCTTAGAATATAATATTATTCCACTAATCACGTCCCGAACTTAATTTCAAAGCTTTGATAAAGCTCAGATAAACCCGCAGTTTATAGCATAATCATTGTTCTCAAACTGCTATGGTAGAATGCGTTAATGACCATTTGCGACTCCCATCAAAATGGCTCTAATTCTTCATGTTCATTTATTCACTTTTACGATTATCTCAGCAGTATTTTAAAGAATGCCACAGACAGCAAAGTTTCGACTTCATTTTCGACGTGTGCAAAGATTACAAGCAGTTTTGAATATTGGCTTTTGTTAATTTAATGAAAGATAACGTATCACTTTTTTTTATTGTTCCTAAACTTATTGAGGCTGTTTATTATTCAATAGCTTGCTTCATTCGATTTGCTCTAATGTTTAATGTTTCATTTAAATATGTTTACCCTTATTATCTGAGAATAAATACAACTTTATAAAATATCTTTATTCTTAAGTTGGTTGTATCTTTAAGTAACAATAATAAAGACAAATTATAAGTCTCAAATACTTTGAATGTGTTGCAAAAAATTTTATAGAAAACAGATGTTTGAAATCGCTATCGTTGTTCGCATCCTTAATTGCTTACATTTAATAAAATCCATGTATGTGTATAAAAACTAATAAAATTTATGAAGAACATTATATTTAATACAATAACAAAAATTTCAGATATTTTTGAACATTGAAAGGTAATTATTTTCAAACAAAATGCATCAAAAAATATTATATTCGATTACAAATAATTAGTAACATTAACAAAAAAGGGGGTTAAAATTCAACATAAAATGTAAGATATGAATATATTTCTCTTTAACAATTAATCAAACTGATTAGTTTAAGGACTTAATGATATTACTGTACAGTTTCCGAGATCTAGTATTAAGATTAAATTAAAGAATATATTTTCAATTGTTCCTATTATTAATGATATACATCATTATTTCTGAATCCACAAAATTCCAAAAAAGTTACTCTGACATAAAGAGCTACAATTCAAGAATATCAGTAATATTTATATCTTATTAAAACGGAGTTCTTAAAAATAAATAAATGAATCAATTGGAATAAAAACCGAAGAAAATTCGAATGTCAATTTAAAAACAAGCACTAATCAACATTTTTACTAATTATTAATATTACAATTATATAATTATATATTTATAATTTATCCTATATTTTCAAAATGTTTAAAAACATGTCTTAGAAGTATCTTTTCTTTTAATATATATATATATATATTCTGGGTCATTAATTCTCAACCTTCGTGAAGAAAATATAAATTTCTTGCTTAAAAGCTTATTTAAAAAAGTAGAAAGAGAAATATCCATTATCGGATAAAAATTCTTTTTTATATCCAGTTCTAATATACTTGAACTAAACCTAGTGCGATTGAATTTTTTCGATAAATTTCATCTTTAAATGAGCGCGCGGTAGCCTAAACGATATTTTATTCAAATGCGCCATTTCGGTAAGTATTCCTTCTAAGTTGACGCTTACGTGGCATCGATCATACTCGGCAAAGCTTTTTTCCCGCCGTTTTTATTTATATTTTCCATCATTAGATCGATAAATATATCTTGGAAAGAAGACTGAACATCAACTAAGCAAACACATTTATCTGGATTTCGATTTTTTTCCCCTCAAACCAGGAACATATTTCTTCTTTTTTTCCCCTTCGCTAGTAAGATATATTCGAAGTATTCAATACAGAACACTAGGGTTTTTTTCCGTTCTTCTTGGTCCTTTTGTAGTTATTTTTTTTTAAAAAAAAAATTCATATTCATATGAAAACAATTCCAATGCATCAACTTTCTTTAAGAAGCGTTTGACGTGAAGGCAAATTCCCGTTGACAGTTATGAACAGAAAAAGAAAAACAGACATCAATTTATATTTTTTTATGCTGTTAAGTCAAGAAAAATATTTCCTAGGTTTTTATGAAAAAGTTTGAGTTCTTATTGATTTTTTTATTATTATTGTTGAGCGAAATACCTTTCGTTACTTTCGATTTCGTTTTGTAAAGCGTAAAATTTCTTTATCTAGCACTTTCGCTGAATATGAAAAATCGAAAACAGGGAAAGTATCAGAAACTTTTTTTAAGGAAGGAAATCAAATATTAGAGCATTACAGCTGTAATAAAAACGTCAGCATCTTTAATATAAAAAATATGTATTATTGTAATAAAAGTTACAATAAAAAGCTAACATTTTATAAGCGATTAACTTAATATTTTATCACTGCATAATCTAACATTATCAATATTTAGGTAATTAATACTTTTATGGGGTTTTTTTTTTCTATTCAGCAACAATGATATTTTTCAGTATTTCGTTTACCTAAAAGTGTCAAGTACCATTATAAAAAGCATCTTATGTTATTAAAACGAGTAATTGTCTTTTTTAAAAAAGAAGGCAGTAAACAGCATTCTTCGTAAAAATTAGTTATTTCAAAAATCTTTTATTGGGCCCATTACTGACTTCTACATAACTGCTTATCATGAGCCTTTTACTTAAGAAATACATGTTTACCTAAATTTTTCGTCGAATTTTGTCATTCTTTTTTTATTTACAAGAATTTTATTTAAAGTTGTAGAGCATTGTTAGGAACGCTTTTTAAAGAAGTTCGAGTTTATTTTTTTAGGATTTCTTAAAAATATTTATTTTGATTTAAATATATTATAAGTAAATTGTCTTCTTGTTATTGTTTATTTTCAGTAATCTCTGAATCTGCATTTTCATTTGCAAACTTGAGTAAAATTTATAACTCTGTACAGGATTATTGTTTCATTCTTAAATTATGAATTAGTGATTCTACATTGAATTGTTATTTATATAAAAATTTTAGTATATTGTTATTTTAGGGTATTTTAAGGTACTTAGGCAGGGAATATACGGATCGTGTGTAAAAATTACCTTTACAATTTGAATTGTAGTGATAATACACAGCTAGTCTTAAATATCTCAATGAAAGTTTCAATTTTTCCGCTCTAAGTAAAAAAAACTGTAAATACTTCTCTCATTGTAAACCATGCAAAACACTTTTTCCCAAGAGGGATAGCTCAATTTTCTAATGGATAAAAGAACCTCGTAATTTTTTTATAGCGTAATTGTTAAAATCTCTAAAGGTTCTCTTAAAACTAAATATCTGACTCTCAAAAATATGTGATGAAGAATTAATAGACTCTTAAATATCAAATACTATTTGAATAAATAGTAAGCTATATAAACTGTTAAAAGACCTTTTTTGAAAATTAACACTTCTGTGCAAATTTATAAAATACTTTACGCAAGAAACTAATTCTAAACATAATTGTTAAAAATTATTTTACTGATAAAACTGCCCTATGTAAGCATTATTATTTAATCATTGCTATTTACAGTTTAGTATAAGAAACACTAAATATCGATGGAATTTAAGTAAAAAAAAAATTAATGTGAAAAAATTAAAGTATTGACAAAAATCAAACTCATTTACTTTTCATAATATATATATGTGTGTGTGTGTGTGTGT
>BMAW01025702.1:254085-283877 GCA_019974015.1 Nephila pilipes
TCCTTGGAGTTAAAATAGTCAGCAACTGCCTTAGAAACACTTTCAAAAGACTTGATTTTTTTTCCCGTTAGATAATTTTGCAGAGATCTGAACAGGTAATAATCAGATGCTGCAATGTCAAGTGAATACGGTGGGTGACTAAGGACTTCCCATCCTAACACATTCAGTTTTTGTTGTGTCACCATTGCAGTATGCGGTCGAGCATTATCGTGGTGGAACACTATTCCTTTTTTGGACACTAATGCTGGCCTTTTTCTTTGATAGCTGCATTCAATTTATCCAGCTGATTGCAGTACAGATCCGCGTTAATGGTTTTTCCCTGTTTCAGCAACTCGTAGTACACTGGATCTTTCCTGTCCCACCACAAACAAAGCAGTATTTTTCGTTGATGGATACTTGGTTTTGGAACTGTTGCTATAATGTTCCTGGTTTGCAGTAAGATTTTTTCTCTTAATATTCTCGTAAAGAATCTACTTTTCATCTTCAGTAACCTGCCTGTCCAAAAACGGCTCCACGTTGTGTCTAATCAGATGTGATGAACACATTCTTACACGATCAGACAAATTCTTTTCCGTTAATTCATGTGGAACCCAAACACTTTGCTTTAACCCAAACCCAAGAGATTTAATGTGATCTCCAACAGTTGAACGATGAATGCCAAACTCTTCTGCAATTTCTCGACTTGTTAAATGTGGATTATTTTCCAACATGGATCGCAAAACATCATTATCGATCTTGGATGGTCATCCAGATCGATCACTTTCTTGGAGGCTCAGATCCCCGGAACGAAATTTGCTAA
This sequence comes from Nephila pilipes, assembly GCA_019974015.1. Classification (NCBI taxonomy): domain Eukaryota; kingdom Metazoa; phylum Arthropoda; class Arachnida; order Araneae; family Nephilidae; genus Nephila; species Nephila pilipes. The sequence continues at coordinate 254,885 of BMAW01025702.1, forward strand.
GCCATCTTTGACAAGTACGATCATTTACAATATCTTTTTCAAATACCGCACATAAATTTTTACATGCAACCGTTGCGTTGCTTCCTTTTTGGAATTCATACAAAATGCAGTGTCGTAAATGCACTTTATCTACTGACATCCTTTTCACTTTAAATATCACAAGTAAATGATGAACGGTAAAAAAGGACCCCTTTTATATTATATAGCATCTAAAAGAACAAAAAAAAAATCGGAATGACTCATTAGCCAGATGTTATTTTTAATTTAGAAGAAAAATTACCTGCCTATTTAAAATACGACAGAACTTTCCCTCCAACCCAATAGTTTAGCGAAAAGGTGAACAATAAGTAGAACCTTAAGTAATGTTTAAACTTAAGGAAAAGTTATAAACTAGAAAGTATTTTAATTTAGTATACGCGTGATGATGAAAAGAAAAAAAAAAGTAGTATATAACACATCAATCAATAACTCCCGAGACTAACCCAGAGATGGCGCTCGTAGTAAACCAGTAACCAGGTCTTTCTAGAGTACGAACCTTTGCTTGAAACGTGTCAAAATTTTAAGTCGATCGGACCAGAAACAGCTGAGTTATCGAGGTTGGAGTAAAATCGTTTTGTAGTTAGTTTGTTTAAAAAATGGAAAAAACCGAGTTTCGTGTTCTGATAAAACATTGTTTTTTAATGGGTAAAAACACCGTGCAAGCGAAACAATGGATTGAAAAATGTTACCCGGACTCTTGTCCATCAAAAGCAACGATTTGTCGGTGGTTTGCCGAGTTTAAACGTGGTCGTACCGACACAAATGACGCGGAACGCTCGGGTAGACCTGTGGAAACCGTTACACCGGAAAATGTGAGTGAAGTGACAAAAATTATTTATGAAAGATCGTAAAGTGAAGCTCCGTGAGATTGCTGAGATGACACAGATATCATATGGAAGTGTATTTACTATCCTTCATGAAAAATTGAGCATGAAAAAGGTTTTTTCCAAGTGGGTGCCGCGATTGCTTTCGATGGAACAAAAACAGCAACGAGTCGATGATTCAGAAAGCTGTTTATCGCTATTTACTCGCAACAAAAAAGATTTCTTGCGGGAAAAAAAAAAAGAAAAGAAAAAAATTTTGGAAAGGGGAAAAAAAAAAAAAAAGATTTGGAAAAGCGTTGGAACGATTGTATCACCCTAAAAGGTGATTAACAAAAGGTGTTATGTTGATGAATAAAAAAAAATTTTGTAAAAAAAATGTTGTTTTCAATGTTAGTCTCGGGAGTTATTGATTGATGTGTTATATATATATATATATAGTTTTGTATAAACTTAAATTAATAACCACCATTAATTTTAATTTATTTATCAGAAGTTGTAAAATACTAGCACACAGCCAATAGTCCCACATACATTTAATTGAATCCATAGCTCGTAGAAATGATAGAAAAAAAAAAGTATATATGAACTTTAAATTTTATCTGATCCAATATTGTGTGTTTGTTTCTTGTTTCACTGAGATTATAAGAAATAAAAGCAACTTAGTTAGTTTTAAAATATTTTATTTTAAAAAAAAAAATAAGGTTTGAGGTAGAATTCCAAAATCCTTTTAATTAAATTTGGCTTTCTGATTTTAAGAAGTGTCTAAATCACTGATGTAAGCCACAAATTTCTTACTTGCCTTTATGCGATTTCATATCAAATTACCATCATGAAAAAGAAAAAAAAAACTTTCATTTTAAATTGAAGGCACTTCAGATATATTACTCGATTTATGTTTCATTCAAAAGAGAGAAAAAAAAACATTAATTTATGAATCTGCTTCATAAACTGTTACGAATAAAACGAATTACGAACTTTGCTTTTTAGAAATTAAGATTGATGCGGTATGTATTTGCTTTTAGCGAAATCACATTAATCTCTGGAATTTAAAGTTTGATTTTCTTTTGTTACTCTTGAACAATTTGTGCATTTAGTTTTGAAATAAATGAAAAAATAAAAAGTTATTTTTCTCTCTAATAATACAGGAATATAAATAGTACATAAAGAAGCTTCAGTACTTATATTAATTTTTAGAATAATTTATTAAAAGCAGAGAATATTTTACTTACAAAGACCTTTTTTGTTGAAATTCTAAAAATCCATTTTTTAATCTTGTAAAGAATAACTTGTTAATTTTCTCTATTCTGACAAAATTTCATTTCTCAAATGCTTCTGAAGGAAACGTGTTTTAATATTTTTGCAATTTACATTATTTGCTAAAATCAATGAATCTAAGAATCTGTTCGATTGCCATTACTTTAAAATTCTGAAATTCAACCAAAATACACTAGTGGTTATACACATTATGGAAACATCTATCAACATGAAACTGTTTACACCGAACACCGAAACGAAACTCGCAACTCGCAACTATTGAATTACTGATGTCTGGATAAAGAAGGTCTATTAAGGTGAACTGCGAAAGGTGAAAATCTTTTACAACCCGAATAAATCTTTAAAAAACGCTGTACATGATAGAATGAAAATTTAAAAAGCCCATATATTTCAATTTTGCTTTCTTTTTTATTATTATTATTATAACTTCTTTAAAAAATTTGAAATAGATCTGTAAATTTTTTATCACAATATATAATTGGGGAGTGCCAGCTCAGGTGTCGTCCTCGTCACTTGACCGTGGTTCAAAATTAGGAGGTCCGTCGCCAATAGCCCTCGTGTTGCTTCTAGTGCGACGTTAATAAAAACTAAACTAAACACAATATATAATTGCTTCCTCCATTTATCTTGAGAAATTATTTTCATTGCATAAATCTTCTAACAATGCTTTCATATCTGTGAGAAGTCCATAAATAAGTCTATCTTTCTGAGTACTTAACAGAAAGAAGAAAAAAACGCTAGCGCATGTTAAAATGAAATTAACAAAGCCAATTTCATTTGTTTTTTCTTTCAATATTGTCTAGGAAAATGTCTTATATAATGACTTCAATACAAAATAAGGATGTTCCTTTTAAAAGATTTCCGGACGTGTTTACTTTTATTTTCAGAAAAGATTTTGCTTGCGTTGTAGAACGAAAGAGGAAGGGACCAAAACCTCGAAACTTTTCAACAGAACGAAACAGTTGCCATTCATTCAAACCGCAACCTGAGAACTAACTGATTGAGCGCGAAAAAGAAAAAACGTTATCGGGATCGATCCAGATCTTGAAATCCCAGTGTGGAAAGAAGTAAAAAAAAGCAGAATAAGAAGGAAAAAAAGATTCAAAGCTGCAGACGTCACAAAGAGATCGTTTAGAAACTTTTTTTTCTGTTTCTGTTCCTAAGGGCGGATGGGAAATTTGACTCCCTCGAGAAAACGTTAAACAAAGCTGGAACCATTTATTTGAGTGCCTGCTAAGAAATAGAAATATTTGGACCTTTTTCTTTCAACTGATATGAGTACCACGTTTCTTTATCTTCTTTCGAAAAGATGCAACTGTTGCCCTTGTTTTTTTCCGCTACATAAAAATTGCTTTAACGCATTCTCATGGGTTTTCTAAGCCTCTAGCTATGAACACATGGCGAAGCAAATTTCAGCTTCAGAAAGTTTTTATTGTTTAGTTAAAACATTCAAAGACGGCTTAGTAAACATTGCGCTTTAAATATAATGAAAGTTTTTGTAATTTTTGCTTGTGATGCATATATCTTGTTCAGCTTATGTTTGTCTTTCGTTTCACAAAATTTATTGTAAAAGAGTTTTAGAAATTAACTTCTTAATTTCAGCAGGAGTAACTACACTTATTAAAACAAACGAAAATTAAAATGACTCCGGAAGATATATTTTAAAATTCTGACAAGAAACAAAGTAATGAAAAATTAAAATCGGTCCATGTAATAAATCAAAATCCAGTTCAAGAGAAACAGAAAAGTAGGAGATTTTAGTAAATCATTCTGAAAATAATAAAAAAGCAAATAAAATAAATATTAAAATTATACGAATATAATATTAATATAAAATTTACGAAAAAAATGTAAGTGATATATATATTATATTGGTTTTGTTTATTTACTTTTTGATAAAGTAAGGATATAAAGAAGTCACTATTTGTATGATTTTTCTCTTTGCTTGATTACTTTTCCCATTTTTAAAATAACACACTTTTATAGTAAAAGGATAGCTCCAGCCATTTAAACTTTACCAGAAACCTAGAACTTTTTTGCGTGTGATGCATAGCATTTTTAAGGATGAAAAGAGGAGATCTAAAATATATCATGCATTTCTTCAATAAAATATAATCGCGGGAGAAATATAATTATATACAATTAGGAAGGGATTCACAAAATGTACAGGGTTGATATTTTAAACTAAAGCATCTCATATGTAAAAATAAAATAATTTTAGGTCAAAATATAATAAAGATATATTACAAAAAAATTTCACTCTAACATAATTAACAATTTTTTGGTTGTTATTACGTATTTAAAATATTTTACTTTTAATACGCGCGAGCGTGCGTGTAAATTTACTTATCTTACCAATTTAAAAAAAAAATAAGAACATTGATACTAAGAAAACTAATTAAAAATAATTTTAAAATTTCTTATAGTTATAAATAAACATTCTTAAATAGAATTAAAACTTAAAAAATTCACACTAAGAAATAGACCAAAAATAAGTCGCCGTCTGGTGACAAAGCTCCTAATTAAAAAAATGTTTAAAAATATTAACTAAACCAAAATTTATAGCTATAAATAAGATATTGCAGATAAAAACTATTTTTACAGATAAAGACTCATATTTATAGAACTATCTCTCTTACGATTTTTTAAATATTTTACACTTCCTTTTTTTTTTTTTTTTTTTTTTTGGGGGGGGGGGGGTTATTTATTGTAAAATTATTTCTACTTGCTTTGATTTCATGGTATGGATTTTTAAACAATTTTTTTAATTTAGTAGGATAAGTATTTTTAGAACATTTCTCTAGTTTTGTAAAGTCAATCAATCAATCAATATTGTTTGGCAGTTAAAAACATAGCAATATTACATGATTCAATGAATTTTATCGTAGAGATATTCAATTTTTAAATTTTGAATGTATATTCAAAATTTAAAATTGAGCATCTCTACCATATAATTCATTGAATCATTTTCTGAAATCAGCTGACTTCATATTCATATTATATTTATCTAAAAGTTTTTTTTTATATAAGTGCTTTAAGTCAAATTCTTTCAATAATTTTTTTCTTAAAAAATATCACTTAAAATGTTTTTTTATTAAAGTGTAATTCAAAGTTTTCGTTCGATTAACAAATGTTAATACATTAAACGAAATACTAGCTAGATGCTTAGTTTTCATCCAAACATGTTTGATAATTAATCATATTTAATGAGGCATCGATTTTGAAAAATAAAATAATCCATGCGTGTTAAAGGAAAAACGGGACAATATCGTTCCTTTACATTGTGAATTCACTAAGAAGAATGAATGATACGATAATTACATTACAATCAAAAAACAGAAATGAAGAGAATGGAATAAAATGGTGTAATTGATGTCATTTTCACTCATTCGTATCTTAAAGATTATCGTATATTCATAAATATTAGCACTTAAAATCACAATATTCATACATCTGAACACAATATACATACATTCATACAAATATTTTCATAGTTAACTAATGTCATATGACTCTTAAAAACAGAAAAAATATCATTACAAGTAACAATTTTCACTGGAATTTGTTATTGTATGTTAATTGTTACTTTGGCTGTAAAAAAGCTTTGAAATTCAAATATTACAAATTTTACCAATAATTAGATCCGGTAGATCAATTCTGGAAAGTGCGAATTGGAAATATTTCGTTCAAATTTTAAAATGTGATCAATTATTAATAAAAAATGCTGCTTCAAAACTGTTGGTGTGTGTGAGAGAGAGAGAGAAATGAATCATGAAATAGACATTAATTTCTCTATCAAATAAAAAATTATCAAAAAATTAAAAATGTATTTTTACCAGATCAGAAAATTTGCAAATTATGAAAAACATTTTATACATTTCTTACAACTGTACGTGGAATTAATATGATTTAATGGTAAAATTAATGATTTTCAGCACAAAAACAACAGCTGATTTTCAAATTAAAAATTTTAAATAAAGATAATCCTAATCATCAAATATAATTACGTTTTATATTGAATTATAAAATTAAAATCATTTGCAGCTGATTCCATATGAAATTTGCTAAAAGTATAAAATTATGATTGAGAAACATTGGTAAATATATCAAATCGAATAAATTACTATGTGACGGATGTAATGAAGAACAATAGAGTGCCTTCTGGAAATACTTAAGTAGTCGTATTTCCCCCTCTGAAGGATTGGAATGTGGTGTGAGTCTGTTATCGTTGTCTCTCTACTTGTTGGTGTTGTCATTTCATATTTTAGTGTTATAAATGTGTTCTTAGTATTCAATAAATTATCTTTAGTGCTATCCAGAGAGGTTTATTAAGTAAAAATTTGACAAAATGACGTGAGTGATTGGTTTTTTGAAATTGCTGCAGCAAAATAATAAAGTAACAATATTTTAGGTTTGTATCTCATAAAAGGAAAGTCTGCTTCTACAGAGACTGTTACCTGATGTTTAGCTACATATAAATTTCGATTCATGAATTTGTTTCCGTTTGATACGTGAGACTCCACGATCACTGAAAAGTGGTTCTTATTTTTGTGTGGTCTCTGTAAACATCTTTAAATTCATAAACGAAGGACCCGTAGAGAGTGATTGTACATATAATTCTCAGAAATTTAACCGGTTCATTCGGAAAAAAAGAGCGCATTATTTTCCATTCCATTGACCATTCATCCCTCCCGGCGATTCATATAAATAAGGTTTCACGCCAAGTTTACTGACTTCGTGGACACACTTCTCACAAAAACACAAACTCCACACACACAGTAGGTTTCAACATAAATCTATCACACAGTGTAACCAAAAGAAGAGAAATCAACTATTCTTAAGCGAACCATTCCATCTATCTCCTCTAAAGGTATGTGAGTTTCTGTTAAATCCGTAAGAATAACTGACTAAATTTAATAAACTAATAGGTGTACCAATTGATAATCTTATATTATTTTAGAAATATTGCCTTATAATTTATTTCAGTCGTCAGTTGATACGAAGCTCGTCTCTCTTGTTATATTAACTTCTAAATGAAGATAATTCATAATTCATAGTTCTAAACAATAATTTAATTAGAGAGACCAGTTTCGATCCAAAGATGAGTAAAATAACTTGTGTGTGTGTGTGTGTGTGTGTGTGTGTGTGTGTGTAGTGATTGTATTTTGGGTGCGCTTAAAATTTGTCTCCACTTGCGACGATGTTTGGTGTTTAGCTACATATAATTTTTGATTCATTTTTATGCTTTTTCAAACATTTTTATGACTTTAAATAAAGTAATAATGAGTATCTAATTAGAGTAAATATCCTTTCTAAATTTGAATTACTTGTATTTTTAAAATTTATAATTTTTTTCATTTCTTTAGGGTACTGTTTGTAATAATGATACACGTGGAGTGTAATACTTGTAATATCTTGATATTTCTCTTAACTCTTTTAGTTTTGATTTTTTTTCTTTTTTTTAATTTGTTTTTGAAAGATTATTTTGCTGTTTGTTAGTTTTTCTTTTAATTTAATTTTTGAATTTAAATTTTCGGAATTTTTTTATATTAATAGATTTGGTGTTATAACTATTTATTAATGATATATTTTGTTTATGGTGATAGTTATAACAATAATTCTAGACTAACTCAGCTTAACAGTCTAAAGCCTAATTCTTATTTTTGTATTTTCAAAAAATAAATTAAGGTTTTTTCAAATTTTCATTTTTTTTTTTTTCTTGTTTCAAATTTATTGAAATTTTTGATTATATCGTGTATCGGGTTTAAAGTTAAAACATCGTGTATAATGTGCGTACGTGTCTGTGACAAGTGTGCCCATGAAGAACGTCCAAGAAATGGACGAAGTAAGTGTTTGGAAATCTTTGGCAGAAACCTCATTTATATAAAGCGAACTAAAGTACTCTTTTCTTCTGATTGAACCAATAACATTTCTGACAATTATGTGTTCTGCGATTCTCTTCGGGACTTTTATTTGTGATTTCAAAGTGATTAAAAAGGACCATCCAAATTCAAGAACCGTTGCTCAATAATCGTGGGGCACCAAATATTTTGTTGTAATCTCTTTGTACATCACGTTGTCATTTTATGTTTTAATTGAACTCTTAAGTTAATAATAAATTAATAATGGAAGTGGCTAGAGAATCGTAATGAATACAAGTTTTAAAACTGTGTAAGTTAATTATATATTGTTTCATTGCACAAAGTCATATTTTAACAATAAGTTTTTCTCTTAATCTCATATTGTCCTATTCATTCAAATGGAAATAGTTCCCCTTTTAAAATGGGTGTGAAAATTCAACAAACACCACATTATCTGATAGATTATGTCATTTAGGCTTTTCTGTTAAGTCATGAAACTAAATTAATACTGATCACGTAATACACAATGAATAAGGAACTGGACGAATTCGGTCTGTTAATTTCTCTTGAATACGATTTTTAATCAGAAATGTTTAATATGTACAACTTTATAGTATTACTATAGTCAAGTATATTTCTTTCAGTCTATTTTAACTCATATGACTGGTAAAAGTTTTAAAATTGATAAAATTCTGACATTGAACGAGTTGTTAAAATGATACTAAAGTTTAACAGTTCCAATAATTCGGGAAATGATCAGATTTATACTTTGTAATATAGGAAATATACTTCTCAGCCTGATATATTTTAATGTATAACTGTACAGTATCAATTTCAAATGAAATAATTAAATTATTCTGACATTCGAAAGTAATCTTACGCAAAACATGAACATGAGAAATAACCTACTCACCAGAACATTGTTATAGTGTTCTCATTTCCTCACCAAGACCCCACCTTCAGAAAGCTAATTCGTTTGCATGCATATATCTGTGTTTGACAAATACAAATTAAGATATATTTATGTTTGCCTTTAAACATCCTACATTGTCGAAGACATTTGCATTAATAGATTAACTGTGAATGACAAATAATTGCTTCTACAAACGTCTAGGAAGGATTTACAATACATTTGTTAGGTCGGAATGCTTACCGTTTATGCCTAAATTGACAGAACAGATGATCATTAAATTTGAAATTGGATAAACTGTACTATTATTTTAAATATTGTTTGAAATATAATAAAATAAAATTCGATTACGATTAAAATAATATTTGAAATTTAATTTATTCTGTTTTAGGGCTTCGACTATTCAACTGATAAGTAAATATGAATAGATGAATTTCAAGAATTTGTTAGAGAGTTTGATATTCGATTTCAGGATGAAAATATAATTTGAAAAAATAATGTACCCTTTTTTCTTAAAACTGATTAATTCGTTTCTTCCGTTGTTTGTTTTAAATTTGCTGATGAGTTTCGTATTTTCTTAATGGGCAGAAGACTTAACTTGAAAAAAATCACGCAATTCATTTTCTTTTATTTGAGTGATTGTTTAGCTTAAGTTAATTTTCAAATTAATTATCATACATTTTATCTGTGATATCTTATTAATTGACGAAAGGTTTTAAGAACTTCGCGTAAATAAACAACTGGAATTCAACACACTTATTAACCTCACAAAGAATGTATACTTTTTTAGTTTTCTGACATTCTAATATAATGAATAAATAAATCAAAGAAAGCATATTTTAAATACATCTTTTCATCAAATAAACATTAAATTATCTTAAGTATTTTAGTAATGGTGAAGATTTATTCTAAACAGGTCACGGTATCAAAAGCTGTTAAAATATAATTACAAAAACGTTTCAAAATTATTGCTCTCATCGGTTCATTGATAAAGCTTAAAAAGTTCATTATTTGAATTCACAGAATTGAGTAATGTAATATTGTTTCACTACAAGGATATGAAGGTTCATGAATATACTTCAATAATTTGTAGCTCAAATATGTTTATATTACAAGTATGCCATTAAAAAATATTCATATTTGAAGAATATATATACTCCAAAAATATTTCTACTTCAAGAATATACCTGAAAAATACTCAAACATTTTAAACATGTTTTTCAGAAGCATTCACACACATGCATTTCTTCAAATAATCTTCTTTACATAATTCTCTCATCATCATCTTTAGCACTCCTATTTCAAAATTCTTATTTATAAAATGTAATTTTTATCTTCATTAACCATTAAAATAATCTTTAATGTAAAATATATCATTTCATGTATCACATTTAAAAACAGTATTCTTAAATAAATCATTAAACTAAATTGATCGATAGTTATAATAAAATAACGTATTAAGAAACTTTCTACTTATAATTAAATGTAAAATTTAATTAGCTAAATAATTTATCAATTTCAAATTCATGTAACTTGTTAATGTCTTCCAAGTGAATAAATCTTATTTTAGAAAGTAACAGGTCAATTGAAAAGTCCCCGGCCTACCATAGTAAAACACATTTTTTTGGCAAAATTAGTTTTTTTTATTCAACATAATTCCCTTCAAGGGTGATACACTGATTATACCGACCCTCCAACTTTTCGATACCATTTTTGTAGTACGATTTGTCCTTTGCTTCAAAATAGGCCTCAGTTTCGGCGATCACCTTTTCATTCGACGAAAATTTCTTCCCAGCGAGCATTCTTTTGAGATCTGAGAACAGGAAATGGTCTCGCTGGGGGCCAAATCAGGAGAATACGGTGGATGAGGAAGCAATTCGAAGCCCAATTCATGGATTTTTGCCATCGTTTTCACTGATTTGTGACACGGTGCATTGTCTTGGGGAAGCAGCACTTTCTTTTTCTTCAAATGCGGCCCTTTTTCGGCGGTTTCGTCCTTCAAACAATCCAATAACGCTATGTTATAGTCGCTGTTGATGGTCCTTCCTTTTTCAAGGTAGTCAATGAAAACTATTCCATGCGCATCCCAAAATACAGACGCCATAACCTTGCCAGCCGACTGTTGTGTTTTCCCACGCTTTGGAGCGCTTTCATCGTGTGCAGTCCACTCGGATGACTGTCGATTGGACTTCGGAGTGAAAAGATGGAGCCATGTTTCATCCATTGTCACATATCGACGCAAAAACTCGGGTTGATTACGCTTGATCATCTTCAAACACTGCTCCGAATCATCAACTCGTCATTGTTTTTGGTCAAAAGTGAGCTTGCTTGGCACCCACTCTGCACAGAGCTTTCTCATACCCAAATATTCGTGAATGATATGATGTACACGTTCAGTTGATATCTTTAGAGTGTCTGCTATTTCATTCAATTTCAATTTACGATCATTGAAAATCATTTTGTGGATTTTTTTAATGTTTTCGTCGGTAACAACGTCTTTTGGGCGTCCACTGCGTTCACCATCTTCGGTGCTCATTTCACCACGTCTAAACTTAGCATACCAATCCTTGAGGGTTGATTTTCCTGTGGCGGTGTCCGGAAACTCGGCATCAAGCCAAGTTTTTGCTTCAACTGTATTTTTTCCCTTCAAAAAGCAGTATTTTATCAACACGTGAAATTCCTTTTTATCCATTTTTTTTCACAATAACAAAAGTTGCTTCACTCAAAATGCTATAATTCACAAACTAACGATCCGACAGCTGTCAAATTTATACACGCATCTTTTGAGGGTTAGGGCTAACTAAAAAACATATGGATTTAATTCTAGTAACACCATCTATGTGTCAGGCCAGGGACTTTTCAATTGACCTGTTAAATTATTTTGCATTTGATTTGATACAGCTAAATCACATATTTACCTACTTCAAATCTGTTCATAAGCAAATCAGTTGTGATGTATTTTTGTAATCACATGAAGTTCATTTTTGAAGAATGCATAAATATTGCGATAATCTTGTTAGCTTAATTTCAATTAATTCAAGCTCACCACCACACGGCAACGGTGATATATGAGCTGAAATTCAACAGTTAATCACGTGAGCATTTGAAAGTCCCTTTGAATTCAATTTAAGGTAAAATTCATCATCGGGAATCACACAAGAATTCCTCATCACAATAAGAGCGTTTAGAGGACCTTTCAAATTCAGAGTGTGAAGATCTCAACACGACGAGACTCGAAGTCATTCCCTGTCTCTATTAAAACGCGAATTTTATGTTTTCGTTGCATTCTTATTTGCCGAATGTAAGTCTGTGCGTTTCAAAAACCGGTAAAATGTAATCTTATAAACCAGAGAAAATGCATTTAGGAGGAAATGTAAGAAGAATAGTTGGTTTAATTTTATTCGGTTTATCAGAAATTAGTTATTTTAAACTATGTTCAGGTGATTAGAGCATTATTTTAGTTTCAATTTCTTTTTGAAAGAGTTCATACTAAGCCATCAAAATATTTCGGAAACATTTTAAACTGAGTATGCGTAGAACCCATTACTCCACACGACGTATTCAAGACATGCACTTGCTACTCTTTTCAAATAGGCGAAGTCTTTTTTATAACACTATTCGAAATAAGAAAATGAAAATTTCTTTCAGCAAATATTTGTAGCTACAAACGTAAAATAACTTTTTCTTTTCAAATATAATACATATTGCTCCGATCGTTAAATATATTTCTGTAATTAATGTATTATAGATTTATAAAAGCAAGCATTGAAATATCGATGTCAATGATTTTGTGAAAACGAACCACATTAACAATCTGAAAAGATCAGAAATATATATCTCCGTTAAATTACTTTTAAACTTTCACGTGGCAACCTGAATCTGTTCTAAATCTTCACAGAAAATGCACAGGCGTCTAAAATCGCTGAAAATAGTTTTCATCGATCAGTTATAAGCTTTCATCAAAATCGAATTATGTGTCGTTGGAAAGAGTCTTAAGCTCTTAAAAATCCACTTTAATTCTTCCCTTGACGAAACTTTCTGTGATTCTCAACCAATTTTAAGCTGTTTATAACCTTTTACTGTGAGTGCAGCCAATTTTATACTTTCGCTAAATCTAGCTAAAGCTCATTATTACAGAATTTTATGACCTAAACCCACGCATTAGCCTCAGAGGATCAATTCACAAATTCCAAAAGCTGAATATTAGACTATTTTCTTCTTTTCGACTACACCCTCTCCTAACTGACCTATCTTCAAGCGGTTTCTACTTTAAAAACGAGTAAAAAAATATCGGAGGTTTTTTTTTTCCTCTAAACTTTTTATTCTCATATAGTATTTAATTATGCAAAGCTTTTAAAAATATATATGGAATAAGCTTTTTATAGAAAGGGCCATTTTATATCAGACTATTATAACAATGGTAATTTATTATAATTGCTCAAAATATTGAAATTATGCAAGGTTAATAAAGTAAAAAAAAATCAAGTTCTCTGAAGCGTTATTTTTTAAAAAAATATAAATGACACATAATTTCTTCGGCTAGCAATTTTACGAAAATTAGAGTGTTATTAAGATGTGCTTGTTCTTTTTTTTTACAGTTGAAAAATTTATAAATAAGTAATAGTAGAAGAAGAAAAAATTTTACGTTATTATCTCTTAATACATTTATAGATATCCATTTTCACACAAAAAGTAAAGCAAATATATTAAAACTTTAATTAGGGAATTTAGTTTGAGTCTACTGATCTTTATATTCTAGATGTTACGATGAATAAAAAAACGGATTATTTGTTTTTCGAAAACTCTCCATTTATAACATATTCGGTACTCCACAATTGCTGTCATACATTATTTAAGTGCATTGCAGAATTATTTTTCACCATTGGTTCTTTCATCGTATAAAAAACTTTCGTGTAAAAGAATGAAGACAGTTAAGAAGAGTTATTGATGCTCGATGTGATTGTGAGTTTCTTAAATTTGTTTTATTCTTTGTCACATTTACCTAGAAAAAAAATGGATACCTCTATCTATCAATCTATCTATATATATATATATATATATATAGGTCGCCTAAATGAAAGTGGCATTACTGTAATAATTCTGCATCTTGAAGAGAAAGATGACTGGCATGCCCCTATAGAGGGCGCAGAGTGCTTGAAATACATGCCATATCGTCAGATCCCTCCAGATGTGTGATAGCGTGGGAGCACTTTAAAAGACATCATTCGCATCATGGATGCCTCACTATGGTGTCAACGTGGCGTCGTGCAATTTTTAACACTACTGTTGGAATGGCTACCTACGAGCACGACTGTCAGTGCTGCCACGTACTGTGCCGAATTGCTTGAACTGAGAAAGAATATCAAGAACCGCCGATGTCACGCGGGGTTATCATCTTGCATGATAATTCTCGTCTTCATATGGATGTGGCGTGCCAAACATTGTTACGGCAATTCCGCTGGGAGGTTCTCGAACATGCCCCTTACAGTCCGGAAATCTCGCCTTGTGAATACCGCATCTTCAGTCCACTCAAGAAACCTCTGAAGGGACGGCGATTCACCGACGATAATGAGGTCCAAGCTGTTGTTTAAAATTCCTTCCACTACCAACCCCGGAGCTTCTTCACCCAGGGTATCCATCATCTCGTGGACCGTCATGACATTTGTTCTAACCTACAAGGTGATTTTGTCTAGCCCAGTGGTTCCCAAAGTGGTCCCTATGGACCCCAGGGCTCCAGATATCATTCAGGGGGTCCGTGAAAAATTAAAATTGATTTGGGGGTCCCTGAACAACGTCAGGTAGGTCCACGGAAGGTTTAATATAAAATAGTAAAATTGTGATCCGTTTTTATTATTATGGAAATTTAAGTAAATAACAATAAATAGTAGCGATTTTTAAGTCTTGAGTAAAATATAAATCTAGGTAGTACTAAAATACAGTACGTTATTTAAGTACTGAGCTTTATGTATTTATTTATGTGAATGAATTTATGTAATTGTGAATGAACATTGATGAAATTTATTTTCACTGATTTGTCACTTGTAGTAACAATGGTGTGTATAGCTTGTTTTAATGTTATTACTAAAATTTACATATTGTTTAATTTACTTCAATAAATTTAAGCTTTCAATTTTCATCAACACACTAACAACAGTATAACAACAAAATAATAACGAAATAACAATAAAAAGTTATATGATTTCTCAAAAATGAAAATTAAAAAAAATCCACTGACACACGCCTATGATTTAATAGTTCTAAATGGCGCCAGCTACTTAAGTTAATAACAAGCATGACACCGAAGCGAGACAGACGACCGAAAACAGGTTTATACAGGAATACAATAACACTACTACATTCACTGACTTGTCTACAATATAAACATAAACTATAAAAGAGTCCTATATCGTACATCTAATCAACAACTTAGTTCTATGTTACGCTGATACGAAGTGAATAAACAAATTTTCTTAGTCTTAGACAAAAAGAAGTTTTAAATTATTAGTTGGATGTTTTGGTATAGTTGCATTTTTTGTATTGTTACGCAGATAGTGTACTTACGTAAGTGAATTTGATTAAAATTTATCTCTTTTGAAAAAATTATGTATCACATTTTTCAAAATATGTTAGCAATCCCTTAACTAACGTTAAGGGATTACTATACTGAAAAAGTAAAAATTAATCTCTAATATATTGAAAAAGTAAAAAGTTAAAAAAAAGCAATCCCTTATCGTTCGTTAAAAAAATCTTACTGAACGTTTGCATGGATCACTAGATTATGTCATTAGAGCAGTTAAAATCTAAAGGAATGCCTTCAATGAAAGATTATTTGCTCAACTTTGCTGGGAAAATGATGAAGACTAAAATCGTTTATTACTTCACACAGAAGTACGTTGGCTATCTAAAAGTGCATGTTTAAATCGATTTTATGCTCTTTTTGATTCAGTGTTGGAATTCCTGGAAAGCAAAAACAGCAACTTTCGACACAATTTAATTAACTCAAAAAATGGCACAGTCTATATGACTGATTTATTTGCCAAATTTAACGAAACTAATTTGAAACTACAAGGTGACCAATTAAATTTAATCAAAACTAAAAGCGTATATCTGCGTTTGTTGCAAAACCTTTTCTGTACAAACAAAGCTTGAAAGGAGGAGAATGTTCTCAGTTTCCAAATTTTTCGAAATTGCAAAATAGAGATGAAGATTTGCTTGCTTACTGTCTACACCTAACGGCTTTTCATGCTGAGCCAAAGATTTAAAAGCATTCTTCATTTGGATATTCCCGACAGGGAGTTGAACCCTTTTACGCGAGAGTGAACAAACTCATATCCCTAATACAGATGAGTCCATACCAATACAGGAGCAGCTTATTGAAATATCCACAAATGAGAAACTCAAACCAATGTTTGAACAAGGATACCACAAATTTTGGTTATAAAAACAGATCCCAATTTTATATCCTGCATTATGGGTTATTGTACAAAAGTTGTTGACTGCTTTCCCGTCTTCCTATTTGGTAGAACGAGGATTCAGTGCCGTTATGAACCTTATCACAAAAAGAAAAGAAACTGACTAGAAATTAGTGCTCGTGAGGATTTGCGGTTGTTTCTCACAAATATTGAGCCTTACATATACACACTCAAAATGTCTCATATCAAGTTCATCCAAGTCATAAATTTTTTTAAAATTTTATTTTAAACAAAAGTTAAAATTTCAATAAATACTTCTTCAACAAAATGTTTTTTTAAATTTGTAATTTCTATACTATTCATATATATATATAAGTAAGAGGTTTAAAACAACCCACAAAATTTTAATTTTTATGAAAAAGGCAAGCGCCCGTGACTCATTCACATTGCACTGCTTTTTATTTAATTTTTTTTTCTCTGTGTAGTGTTTAATACAACAAAGAACTATTCAAATCCTCATGGTGTAAGTATTAAAACTATTTAAAATGGATACATTATCAAAACGAATAATTTGTAATGCATTTAATTACCCAGCTACCTTCAAGTACTATTTATACATAGGTAACTCATGTATATAGGCCACTTCCCAAACACTGTTTCACTCTAACACATTTCGAAAATTATGAAACCATTACGCAACTCGGAATCCTAGATCACCGTATAGGAATTTCATAAATCTCCGAGCAACTCTTTAAATATTTAAGAACTAAATTTTAAATTTGTGAAATATCCATGCATTACGGATCAGAACAAGAGCTTTTAAAAAGCACGAGATATTTCAAAGGAATTTTTTTATTTGAGCGAGAATGTCTTTTCGAATTTCCCTGCAGAATTTTGAAATTTCTTAGAAATAGAAATCCATTTTGTTTGCGCAGTCCTGACTTAGCTGAACAGTTAGAGCCATATTTTCAAAAGTGAATGTTCTTTTTTGCAAAAAGTATAAGGTTCAAGAACGAACTCCGCAAGTTCTTAGTGTATCTCTCAGCTTTAAGCAAATAATCTAAAAAACAGTCTTTTTGAGAAAGATTGAGCATAAAACTCAAAATAATGCTGAATAAACTTTGAGAAAGGGGATATCTCTTGTAAAAAGGAAAAACCTTAGGTTAAAGGTACTAAGTAGCAAAATGACAAAAAAAATATTTTATACATGCTAACGTGTAATACTTTTGATGAAAATAGCTGTAAAAATACATTTCTCCTATAAAAATATTATAGTATAGTATTTTTTAATAATTTTTGGAATCTAACGTACTTTTCAGCTTTAGATCTTTGCTTCGTAAAACTCTACTTCACATAACATGGACATTTTTTATTAATTTTTTATTTAATTTGCTATGTTCATATATGTATATGTAAGAAAAACGTCTTTTCCAATTCAAAATTTGTACTCAAATTTTATACACTTTCTTCACCAAAAGGAAAAAAAAAAAAAAAACCTAAAAATTTATTTACATATATAAATCCAATGACCATGCAATACTACTGTATGCTCAAAAAATTACGGACTTCAGGGAGAGGGTAGAAGGGGCTGAGCATTACACTTTTTACTCGAATTTTAACCCACCATATTATACGGGTTTACCTGTACATAACATAATTATTTAAGTTGCCTTTATTTCTGCCTTAGAGCAACTAAATTTTATTACATGAACGAATTTAGATATTTGGTTCAGGAAATTCTTCAATCATCTGAAAATAAATTTCTTAATTTTGTTCACTTGTTACAAAGACAATTGGAATTAAAATATTAAAATGACGAGATATATTCCCTTTTTACATTTTATTATGCAGTCTTAAAATGAATTCAGTTACAGCTCAAACTTGAACTAAAATAAATAAAAAACTTTAATAAGTTTTCAAAAAAAATGTAAAAATGAGTTAGATACCTCCGTTAGCAATTTTTAAAGTTATCTCTGTAACTTTTATAATAGCCATCCTAGAGACTATTGTTTCAATCATTGAAAAATTGTCACCTAAGTACTTTTCAAAATAAAGCGTTTTCTAAATGTCTTTTCTGACCAATCAATAAATAAATAAAATGTCCATTACATTGTCATATTATCGTTTTGCTTTAACTCTAATATTTAAATGAATTCTTCCATAAATATTTTTAAAAGATTAATATCTTTGGTTTGTAGATCTTTTTCTTATTAAACTTTGCATGGAACAATTTTTTATTAATATTTTCAATTGTATTGATTTCTAACAGACTAGAGAATATTAGAGAAAGAACTTAAAGCATTCGCAATTTGAACAGCTACGCATATTAGATGGTACAAACATATACCACGGAAACTTTCAGAAGAGTTGGTGGTTTGTATTAAATTATTTTTTTAGATTTAGTAAAAAAAAAGGATTTTAGAAACTGTATCTCAAAGAAGATGGTATTTTATAAGTTGATCACTGCTTAAAACATTTTCAAAAGATTTATATAACAAATGTGAAGTAATCATACATGATAAAAATTTATGGCTATTAAAATTTAATTAAAAATGAATAAGAAATATGATTTTAATATATAATTGGTTGAAACATATATATTTAAAATAAGTATTAAAAAAGTGTAATCATAATGATGCAAAATTATGATTATAAAATAAAAACGTGTTCGTTCATAGAGCATTCAACACCAAAATGGCTATAGATTCCGCCAAATAGAACCTCTTATTCAAGTATTTTACTTCAATTATACATTCTAATTTCATTTTCTATCTATTTAAGGAATAAGGATAATTATTTTATTACATATTCGATAATATCCATAAGAAAAAGAAACAAGGGGAAATAATGAATTTAATCAAGCAGAAATTACAATAAGCTAAATCTACTTTAAAAAATGAATATATGAAGTGAAATATTCGCTAATGGAAAATCTTCTTGTTGTCAAAGTTTTGGAAATAATTATGTATCTAATGTGTAATAAATATTATCAAACTTCGTAATTTATTTTAGAGACATTAAAAGAAAATAAATAAAAGAGACATTTATGAATAAGAGCATAAAAATTTGAAAAAATAATCTCTGTTTAAGTCTTATTCTAAGTAGGTGTCTGTTTCATTATTATTTATAAGCCTATTCAAAATAAATTTTACATCCTTGTATTTTATTTAACGTTTTCGAATTTTGTTATCTATAAATAATTCCCCTTAGATCTTTAATAAATTAAATGGTATAAAGCATGTGTATAATTTAGATTAAAAAAAATTAAGATCTTTATACATATTAACAGAAACAATTTATTACATATAATATAAAATTATCTAAGAATTGTAGTTGCAGTTTCTACAATATAAACACTAATTTTTGAAGACGCAGAGAAAGCTAGTGGTTAAAAAATGGAACAGAAATGAGCTACTCATAAATGTAATATTTTAAATTTCACAAATAATCATTTCCATGCCCAATATAAATTTAATTTATTCTATTTTAATAATAGAATATTCTTCAATTGCGAATCTTCGCATTGAATCCTTAATTAGTTTAACAAATTCAATATTTTTACTAGAAAAACGATTCATTTTATAAAATATTACCTGGAGTACTATTTCTTTGCGCAAGATAATTTTTAAAACAAAACCGTGAAAAATAAATTTTTGAAGCAGATTGACCTGAGCTATGCATTTCGGTGCAGCTATGCATTTCAAAAAAAAAAAAACCTTTAAACTCGCTCAATGATTGTATAGTTAAAAATTTGTATAAAATCCACTATTTCTACTCATTAATATTTTTCCTCGTTCTTTTTTTTTAAAAAAAAAAAAAAAAAAAAAAAAAAAAGAACTAACTGCTCATTCCATTTACCGAATAAATATCGTGTTGTTTTGGTCGATAGATTTTTGGATGGAACAATTTAAAAAGTCTGAAATCGGCGTTTTTCGATGCTTCTTTCAAACATTCATCAAAAATAGGCTAGTTAATATTCAACAGTCACTTTTCTTGAAAAATTTCGATCTTTCAGAATGTGCAAGAATCTTAATTTTACGGCTTTCGCGCTCGAGAGCAGAACCATAAAGAATACAAAAATGCACATCAATATTGAATTTTAAAAAAATCTAAAATTCCTTAAGAGGTTCACATCATCATTATCCGTAATTTCTATGTACCAAATATGTATCTTTCTGACTATCCCGTCTTTGCTGTACTTCGCCAATACATATGTATACAAGCTCTTTATTTTATTAATAAAGATTGCCTTTTTCTAATTCAACACTTCGTAATTTAAAAGCATCAACTCATCCGGAGATGAACGTGTCAAATGCTTTATTCAAGTCTTATCAAAAGCCAAAGGCAGTAATTCATCGGGGAAAAGCGCAACCAAGTAAACAATTTCTCCCGAAAAGCAAATCCTTTTGAGCCATCCGACTGACTAACCAGGAAAACGATGTGCCAGAATATCTTCAACCGCGGTCGTTAAAACCCTAGCATTTTAACTGCCGCTTCGTTAGTCTCGAGGAGTTCTTGGCGAACAAAAGCCCATTTGGCTCGCTTAAATTCCACCTTCTAAAGAATCGATTGGAACCCTGTTTAGCAATGCAAAATATCCAAGCACTCAGAACATGTGAACAAACAACAGAGAGTTACAGCACATAAAAAATTTAAGCGACCAATGTATAAAAAATGACTTTAGTTCCGAAAACTCTAATCATCGTATGTAAATTCTTTTTTCGAGATCCGTTTAATACTGTCCTGAGCCGATTATTACCGTGTTACGAAGTTGATAATGAGTCTCCCTATCTGATAATTTCGCGATGCTATTTTTTTAATCCTCTGCCTCTGCATAGTCTCGTAAAGATTTTATTTATTTATATTTGCCTTTGTACTTTGTTTTGATGAATTTTGTTTCGTTTTAAAATGCCATTTTAAGAAAAGTTCATTTGTTTAGAATTGGAATCTTAGTTTCATAACAGGTACATTAGTGGGCGACAGGATGAAAAGTGTATCTGAGACAAAAAATAATAAGAGAGAGATATTATAAAAGCTGCTATTACAGATGAAGCGCCCCTGATGAATCAAAATAAATCAAACTTCGAATTCATTCGGAATAAATTGTACTCATAATGTTAATTTGAAATGTCAATAAAGTCTTAAAAATGTATGAAGCACTGTACTGCTCACGGTCGTTCCATTTCCAGGAAGAGATAAAAATCATTATTAAGGGCTTATAAATTTATTACGTAAAATAAAAGTCTAAAGAAAAGATTAAATATATAGAGTGAACATTACATTAATTGTCATGAATAATACAAGAATTCAAATGAAATTAATCAGTAATGTTTGAAATAAAGAATGTATATACATTCAATGTAAGTAACATGAACTCTTAACACAGTTCTATATAGAAAAGCAAAAGTCTTAGATTTGTTGTATCGTCTGAATCGATTGCTTTATGATCTTTCGTGTTATTTTCGTTAGTGTATTCTTATTTAATAATTTTTCAGGGTAGTATGGAAATAAATTCAAAACTGCATCAAATTCACTATGAGATATATGGTTAATAATCAAAAATGTAGATATGTTTAAAATTAAGGAAAATTAGAAGTGAACTTCACAAATTTAATATAACTGCACAACAAAAATTATTTTAATAAAATGTGCTCTATGAAAATCAAAATTTTCTTTTTTTGCTATTCTGGTTTCCTTTTTCTTGTTTTTCTTTGTTAAGAAACATTGAATTTTTCAATGAAAAAGGCAACATTTTATATTAAAAATAGTATTCTCCTCTGGATTTTTGCTAATTTCGTAAAAATATTTCATTGCTTTCCGACAGAAAGAAATAATTTCTTGAAATCTTTGTAACTATTAACATTTTAATAAACAAATTTTAAAAACTATAAACAATAAATTATTTCCTCATATTTTCTTAGTTTAAAGAAAACCTCCTAAAGTCCTACTTATAAATTATGGCTCTATATTTTGCTTTATCAGTTACGATACAAACTGTCAATCTAGAAACGTCTCTTTTGAAACACGTTTCATAATTAATTTATATACTAATAATGCATACTAAGGGCAATAAGACATTACAATCTGAGAAAAAAAAATTCGTAAGCCAACCATATCTTCCTATAATACAATGACCTTGCACAAAAATATTTTTAATTAAATCAGTAAGTACAAATATTATCTGGGTGAAATATAACAATTATTTCGTAAAGGGAAAATGAAACCTGAAAAATAGTATAAGTAATGTTCAATGTTTCTCTCAAAAAATATGTATCTGGAGGCGATATATTATGCACTCTTCATTGTGTACTCGGTTTGGATCTATACATTCCCGCTTAATCATCCAAAAGCCAAAAAAATATATTGCCTTAAAATCCACAAATACAAATACGAAATTACACAAATTGGCATTCTATTTAATAAAAACATCACGTAAAAAATTAAATATTACATATTATAATTTTATTGATTTATATTGTTATAATATCTAGATAAATAATAATTTATAACTACGGGAGGTATTTTCACATTTTTAGAATGATTTCGAGACCGTTTTTTTTTCATTGCTTAAAACTAAAAGACTATTTTTTTCAAATATTCGATCAAATAATTTTTTTTTGGCATCGAGCTTTCCATGATAGTGCCTTTCGTAAACATTTTAGGAGTATTGATTGAAATTCTTCTTTCACTATTTTCCAGTCCATTAATCGTGGTAGGTTTGTGTTGAGAAAGATTTCTTTACAGTAGACCAAATACGCAATAATTTGTAGGTAAAACGTGATGAAACATTGTAGAGATATGTTGTTAAAGTATATATGCAATACTTGTATCAGTTTTCATTATTTAATAAATGCAGTTTTCAGTTCCTTTTTTCAGTCATTTTTCATTTATATAGCGCTCTTTAATCCGGCGCATTTGGAGACCACGGCAGTGCTGGAATAACAATTTTGCCAGATTATCGAGCGTCAATATAATTTTAACTAGGATATCAAAAAAATAATTTCTACAAATAAAAATGTAAACGATTAAAATATGTATTTATGTTTTATATGTTTGCGTATATTCTAAACCTGTACAGATCTTACAAACATCAGATAAAGTATTTCTTTTCCTTCTAACAGCTTTAGAATGAAATTCAAACATAGAACATTACAAATTGAATATCCTTGAATTGATAAAAACACTGTGCAAAAAGAAAATTAATACAGTACAAAGATAATTAAAATAAGTTGTGGTAGGCTACTCTCACACATACTTACGCTTGTTGATTTTATTAACATTTGAAGAACACTTACTGGGTTTTTAGAACCTTTTATTGTACTGTAACACCGTATATGTAGAGGTGTATTATGAAAACGTGATACGTAACCCTTTAGAAAACAACAAACACTGTATTTAAATGAAAACGGATAAGTATGATAAACACTGCATGGAAAAGCAAGCAGCTCTGTGTCGAGACAAACAAACTTCCGAATCCACACGAAAAAGTCTAATAGCGAACGACTCTACCGGTGCCCGATAAAAAAAAATATACCTAGCCGTAGATTGTCGAACAAAGGAAAGATCTCTGTACTAATTTTTGAAATATGACTAGTGATTTAAGCTATGGTTTTCCCAGAGAAGTAAGGCCGTTATCTGGTGACCACTACATAACGGTGGATGACGCCATTAATATGTTGTCTATGTAAACTAAACGGTGTGGCTTGCGAAAGAGCATTGAATGCTAGGAAACCACGAACCACGTCATTGGTTCATCGACACAACATTTTGCGTGGTGAAGTAATTCACTATAATATTACGGCAGCCAGATAACGGCACTGGTTTCTTAGGAAATCTGATGCATTTTCCATCGTTGGAAAGTCGTTGGAAAAAAGGAATGGAATCATCTGTTACAAAACATTCTCTTTATAGTGCGGTAAAATGATTTTAACATTCCTTTTATTTTTAATTTCCCATCGTAAGGGAAACCTCCAACAGTCATAAAACCTCTACTGAAACTTGCTTTATATTCTCGGATCCAAGTTTATGCACTTTTTTCTCCGTATTTTTGACAGAAAATAGACCTTTTTTGTTGCAGTTATTTTGAAAAGTCTACGTTTTATTAAGGTAAACAATTTATTTCTATTTATCTCCAGTGGAATGATTTTTTCAAACAGCTGTGCAATATACCTTGCGTTGATCCACATGTCTCGGAAAACGACAGCTAACATAATATTCTGTATTTACCTTTTTTAAGATGAAATTCTTGCTTTACGAGTATTATTTGTTTATTATTGCTACACACGTTCCAAATTATTTGAAACTGATTTCTGCATCGTTGAATTGTACCTTATTCCAAGTACTTTCCTTTAGAAACATTCGAGACAGTACGCATCTTTTAATAGTATTCATTTGGTGTCTTCTTCCCTTATAGAAGCAATAATTGATGATTTTATCCTTTTCATTTAATAATGTTGATTATTTTGCACTCAGAAATTTTTTATACCATACTTATTACTATATTCACGAAATGAAAACATTAAATCTCGGAAACATCTATTCTACGATTCAAAGTTCACACCCACCATTTCGGAAAGAATGAACTTTAAAATATCAAAAGATAATTTTAATATCATGTAACAAAATGTTGCTAAGAAATCTTTCCCCAAAATATTTATATTTTCAATCATTTACCAAAATTGTTCTAAAAATGTGCAAACTCTAAAATAGTATACTTATATGAAAAAAGATAATGAATATAAATATGCTATTTTTCTAACAAGGAGTATATATGTTTTGTTAATCCATAGCAAATGAAACAATTGTAAAAAAAATATAAGTATTAAATTATTCCATTATTTATAAAGGAAAAATCAATTTTTCAGATTTATAGACAAATGATTTAAGTCATGTGAATTTAAACCAAATTATAAGAGTTTAAATTAAATCGAATTACTTATAATAGTCGGGAAGCTTCTTTCAATTTAATTATAAAACGAGCAGCAGCTAAAACTGTCTTTATATAAATAAGCTTTTTTATATAAATATAAATTTTAAATCTGTTTATAGCAACTTTTATATAAATTTATTTAAATTGCCTAAAAATCAATTTTTATATATAATAATAGATAGTTTGTGTTTTTATATAATTTCACTTAAAATTGCTTAGAAGCAATAAAAAAAACTTTTCGCTTATTTTTATAATTACCAAATTATATGAAATATCATAATATTTTGTTATAAAAGCTCTATAATCTTAAAATAAAGATTTTTATAGAACATGTTATGCATTATATGTAATTTAATCCTTCAAAAAATTGTATAAATTTAAATTCAAAAGCTTTTTAATGAATTTTAAATCGCTTTCATAAACATTACTTGTGGCATTTCCAATGCATTTAGATAAATTATTACAGATATTTTTAAATTAATGTAATTCAAATTCTTAGAAACTTGTTTAAAACTTTTCTTAAAGAGACCATATTTTTTTTAAGATTTGGATTATTACATTATTTTAAGCAATTCCTTTACTCTTGATGATTAAATTATACGTACAAGAACAATTCAGACATTCGAACAGTCTAATGAAAGAACAACATAACTTTGAAATTAACTTAATCATTAATAAGAATCCTCTAGGGATTTTTTTCTGATTTTCTGCATGTTTGAGGAAATAATCAATAACAATTTTATTTATTAAACATGGATAGGAAACAATCAATTTAATCAATAGCTTTTTTTTTCAAACTCGGACGTTGTAACTTTCAAGTCCCTTAAAATGATTAAATGACTTTTTGATATTCGAAAATGTTCTTCTTTCAAGACCATTAGTAAGAAATAATCAGAGTTCCACATAAAATTCCTCTAGAACTCCTTCCTCTTTCTGAGACCTAATCTCCATAGAAGTGCACTTCGCTTCACGAATATGTGAGTGATTTCCCAGTAAATAAATTGACGAACTCAAACCAAGTTATTTACATGTTTGTCTCTAAATGTTCTAATGACGACGGAAGCTCCGCAAGACATTAACAGATTAACTGCGAGTTACAAACACATGTGTTTCGCGAATTATCTGCAAGAAAATACGTGCTTTGTTAAATAAATGTTCTTTTTTCATCATTATCCCTCCCTTGTATTAGGAAAAAACTATTCTAATCAATGAAGATATGAAGTATAAGTTTTAAAGAGAAAAAAAAACTTTGAAGAAAAAAGAATTTTAAACAAGAGAATAAATTGTAGAAAAAATTGTGATAAGTACTTTTAGTTGTACAAAAAAATGTTTATTAAGCAGTTATAGATAGTCGGAAATAGTAACAATGTATTAATGAAGAAGAATCACATTTTGAAGGTACAAAGGATTAAAATTTGTACCAATCCCTTTTCAATAAAATAAATATTCAGGTAGGAAACTTCTTCATCTCTCTCATTCCTTTTAAAATAATCACAATATCCAACTCGAGAGATAAGACAAAACTATACATCAGCATGAAATACGAGGTGTGGATATTAAATAACGAGACTAGTGTTGCTACAGAAAAAATACGCATGTGTCAAACGCCAGCGACCTACGGCTGTTTAGCGTGAAGCCTTCTCTTTCGAATGCAGTGCCTCTCGCTTCTGAAAGCAAATCTGTGTACCCGTAGTTTTAATTTCCACTATTTACATTTTTGTTTCGCTGAAAAATAATAAATGAGGAACGTATTGTGAAATTTCACATGAAACGTGGAAAAACTGCTACTGAAATGTATAAACTCAAAGTGGACGAGAAGAGGTTGAAGATGATTCACGCCCGGGTCATCCTTCCGCATCAAAAACGAATAATAATCCAATTTTGAAAAAATTGTAATCTGGTTTAATCTGATCATTGGTTAAGTATTTGTGCAATTGCTGAGACAGTAAGAATTGACAAAGAATCCGTACGGCAAATTTTTCTACCAAGACAATGTACCGGCTCATTCCACATTGTCTGTCAAGAGGTTAAATACAGAACCTCAGTGTCAGACCATTTGTCTTATTCGCTGAATCTTGTGCCATGCAACTTCTACCTATTTCTTGAGGTGAAATCTGTATTAAAAGGAACAAGATTTGAATCTTTGAAGTTGTGAAAGAGAAAGCAACACGCGACCTGAAGGAGCTGAAAGAAAAAGACTTCCAGCCCTGTTTCGAACAATGGAAGATTCGCATGATGTATGGAATGAAAATAAAATGTTTTACAGCATCAGTGATGTTATTTAATAGCCATTTCTTGTAAACAGAAAAGCAACTAAACCTAAAGTGCATAAAAGATGCAAGTTGAAGCAAAGCAACTCAAGAAAAAAAAATTATTTTCTGTCTGAATTAGTCACTCAGAAAGTCAAAATCCACATCAATCATATTGGTGGTTAGTAACATTTTCGTTATTCGAAAAAACAAAATTCCTAATATCCATATCTCCCTACTACTGCTCCTTCGAAACAAATAAACTAGATAAGGCAGTTAGTTTCAACTATTGTGTGCTTGAATAAATAATAGCAAAAAATAAATGTGAGCGTCTAGAAGAAGTAAAATCGGTAGCACATAATTTAATCATTTATAAAACGAGAAATTGAAAATAAGGGTAAAACACGCAAGTCTTTTGCAACGAAACAATTTTTATTGAAATTATAGTTTCAAATCGGAAATGTCAAACATGTAATCGATATTTCTGTATCATATATCATTTATCAAAACATAATATCCTATTTATGACAAATTTTCTAAAAGATAACTAATCTCATAATCGTTATTTTTCTTAATTCCCCAATTCTTGATACACTTATAAGTTTAAATACTAACTTTAACACATGGATCAATAAGTCCCGAGAC
This sequence comes from Nephila pilipes, assembly GCA_019974015.1. Classification (NCBI taxonomy): domain Eukaryota; kingdom Metazoa; phylum Arthropoda; class Arachnida; order Araneae; family Nephilidae; genus Nephila; species Nephila pilipes. Next base: position 283,029 of record BMAW01025702.1, read on the forward strand.
TGTGCGGTCGTGTTTTTTTTTTTTTTTTGCGATTTCCTCCTTCAAACGCACCAGCAAGTCAATATAATAATCACTGTTGATTGATTTACCTTTTTCGAGGAAGTCAATGAAAATCACGCCATGCGTATCCCAAAAAACTGATGCCATGACTTTGCCAGCTGACTGCTGCGTTTTCGGACGCTTCGGACGGCTTTCGCCAGCTGTGCGCCACTCAGATGACTGCCGCTTCGACTCTGGAGTGTAGTGATGTATCCATGTTTCGTCCATGGTCACGTAACGACGCAAGAAATCTTTTTTGTTGCGAGTAAATAGCGATAAACAGCTTTCTGAATCATCGACTCGTTGCTGTTTTTGTTCCATCGAAAGCAATCGCGGCACCCACTTGGAAAAAACCTTTTTCATGCTCAATTTTTCATGAAGGATAGTAAATACACTTCCATATGATATCTGTGTCATCTCAGCAATCTCACGGAGCTTCACTTTACGATCTTTCATTATAATTTTTGTCACTTCACTCACATTTTCCGGTGTAACGGCTTCCACAGGTCTACCCGAGCGTTCCGCGTCATTTGTGTCGGTACGACCACGTTTAAACTCGGCAAACCACCGACAAATCGTTGCTTTTGATGGACAAGAGTCCGGGTAACATTTTTCAATCCATTGTTTCGCTTGCACGGTGTTTTTACCCATTAAAAAACAATGTTTTATCAGAACACGAAACTCGGTTTTTTCCATTTTTTAAACAAACTACAAAACGACTTTACTCCAACCTCGATAACTCAGCTGTTTCTGGTCCGATCGACTTAAAATTTTGACACGTTTCAAGCAAAGGTTAGTACTCTAGAAAGA
>BMAW01025708.1:0-12654 GCA_019974015.1 Nephila pilipes
CCCCGCCAGACCCATCTCCCCACCCTTTCCTAACGTGGAAACGAGTAACCTCCGGAGAGATTCGTTCCAGCCGGACAATGTGACCTTCCCCATTACGTGCCCAGGCAGAGGCACAGGTCCATGGCCGAAGCCAAGGAGGATTTCTCGCAATGGCAGGGAGGTCACACCATCCAGCCACACGCAACCAAGGCTCTCCCTCTGGGAACATTTTGAGGAGGACGTTCCGAAACTGTCACCGACGGCGCACGCAACTCCTCTCCTCGCACACCCTTCCCTAACCAGGGCCTTTTCCAATCACGCCCATGCGGTCTCCCACTAGGTACCTCCGCATGAGGGGTACTGGGGCCCCGTATTGCCAGAGCTAGGCATGCAGGAAATCGGCATTGATACGCCGTCGGCCTTTTAATGTTTTAGTAGAGACACCACAAATATTTTTTTTTTATTTTTAAATATTTTTATTCATTTTTTTTATTTTTAATTTTTTTAACAACACAAGAGTTAACACAAACGTTAATAAGAAGAAAAAAAACTGTGTTAGTTTAAACTGTTTTCCGCCTGATAGTATAAGATATCAAGCGGAAAACCCCCCAAAGCAAAACACATGGCAGGAAAAAAAAGGGGGGGGAGAATTAGAGGAAAAAAAAAGATCACTGAGGTACCTCGGGGTTGTGAAGCCCGTACTCATCTCAGGTAGATGAGCCCCCTGAGGGTGGAGAGTAACCCGGAATCAACCCCTTCATTCGGCGCCAGCCTTTCAGCACTCGGTGCTCCCCCCTGTCGTGACCTGCTCTCGCTGGTCAATGGGTTTGTGAAAATCTCACACTCCAACAAATCACGGTTGGAAAAATTAAACGAAATCATGGCCCTCCTCGGTGAAGACATGTCTATTTAAAATTCTTGGGAATGCAAAATTTTGATTCTTTATTTATCGTCAGTTATAATGCTGACGGTATTTACACTCATTTTGCAGAATTTTTAAATTATGTTAATTCACACAGCCCAGATATTATTGCTCTTCAAGAGACTAAATTACGTCCATCTGACTCATTTAATGTGGCTAATTATACTACCCATAGATCAGACCGGACTACAGGCCGAGGAGGGGGTACTGCTATCCTCATTAAAAATTCAATACCACATACAGGGTCGATTTTCTCACGAACAAATTAGAGCACACCACCATAAACATTGAATTAGAAAATAAAAAATACCTAACCATTAGTTCGGTCTATCGACCCCCCCTGAACACCGGTTTTACTGCCGATATTGAAAAAATTTTTAGAATTCGTCCCCATTGCTTATTAGTGGGTGACTTTAATAGTAAACATCACTCTTGGAGTCCCATTTCTTCTGAAAACACTGCAGGCAGGGTCCTATTTAGACACTCCCTCATCCACGGTTACAAAATACATGCTCCAAGTGACCCCACTCACATTCCATATATGAATAGATACAATAATACTATAATTGATATAGGCATCTCCCAAGGAATTTGCGATCCTGAAGTCACTGCATCCCCGGTCCTCTCCAGTGACCACAACCCAGTTACCTTCAAATTACACATTAATAGCTTTGTTAACCCTCTTAACACTTATCTATTCACTAATTGGAATAAATTTCAAAATTACCTTTCCGATAGTATTACTGGGAACCCTCCTATTAATAATATAGACGACATTGATACTGCTATCTCAAACTTAAACTCCTACATCTCTGCTGCTATTAATCAATCAAGTATTTGTAAAGTTCTAAACAAACCTCATTCTAATCTCCCTTGGTCTATTAGACGTGAGATCCAAGATAAAAACAGAGTTAGAAAAATTTGGCAAGACACCAGAGACCCTACTTATAGATCAATTTTAAACAGGAAAAAAAACACATCAACAAACTAATTAGAATACACAACAAAAACATAAACAACAATATTTTTGAAACCGCTAGAGCAGAAGATTCCTCTTTACATAATCTAGTGAAATCGACCAACAAAACTGTACTTGTTACCCCCCCCCTTTTAGGACCCAGAGGGTTAGTTTATTCCAACTTAGACAAAGCTAATCTTTTCGTGGATTCACTGGAAGAGAGTTTCACCGAAAACCCGGATGTATACTCAGATGACCACATTGAAAAAGTCGAACGAGCTGTTAGGAGATTCTTAAACAGAGACAATAGCACCACTATTCCCTCTCTCACCTCTCCGCTTGAGATTAGTGAAATAATTACTAACCTCAAAAATAAAAAAAACTCCTGGCAATGACAATATTAAAAATATCTGTCTTAAATCTTTACCACAAAAAGGATTAACTTATCTTACTAAAATTTACAATAAATGTATCATGTATAATTATTTCCCTTCGGCATGGAAACATGCTTTAATCACTCTTTTACCTAAACCAGGTAAAGATAATAGACTTCCCTTAAATTATAGACCCATCAGCCTATTAAGTTCCATTGCTAAAGTTTTTGAAAGAATCCTCCTCACTAGACTACAGCACTACGCCAACACTAACAACATTAATCCTTCCTTTCAACACGGATATAGACTTTACACCTCCACTAATCACCAATTACTAAGGGTTACCAACTATATTACTCAGGGATTTAACGATAAACATTACACTGGAGGAATTTTCCTAGATGTAGCCAAAGCCTTTGACCGAGTGTGGCATGATGGACTCATTTACAAGATGATTCAACACAACTTTCCTGAACACCTAATTAGAATCATTCATAGTTTTCTTGAAAACAGAACATTCCAAGTAAAGCTCCACAACATTTATTCTAAAATTGGAAATATACACGCTTCCACCCCTCAAGGGGCAATTATCTCTCCTTTTCTTTATTCTGTATTCACTAGTGACTTTCCTATGGATCCCAGAATACATATCTGTCTATTCGCTGATGATTCGGCTATCTTAGCCCAAGATGCTCGCCTAAACATTGTCCATCGCAGGCTCCAAAATTACCTACACAAACTTGAAGACTGGCTCACTTTATGGAGAATCTCTATTAACACCGATAAATCTGTAGCTATAATTTTCAGCAAAGGCTCTCTCAAAAACACTCTTCCTAAATTTGAACTCTTTGATAGAGAAATTAACTGGGGTGACTGCACCCAATATTTAGGTATCTCCCTTGACAAAAAACTTACCTACAAACCACACTTCCAAAACATTAAAAAAAAATTCAACCTTCGGCTCAATAAACTTAGAAGACTCATTCACAAAAACACAAACATAAGTCTCAAAAACAAAATACTGATTTATAAAGCATACCTCCTTCCAATAATCACATATGGTTGTGCCATCTGGGGCTCAGCCGCAAATACTAACATAAACATGTTACAAAAACTCCAGTCTGGTGTGCTCAAATCACTTATCGGGGCGAATAGAGTATTTAGTAACAGAATTCTTCACAACACTTTGAAAGTCGACCCACTCAGAGTTACGATCAGAAAGTTAGCAGCAAATTTCCATAGTGCCATCCAAAATCACACAAACCCATCAATAAACTCACAATCTACTTTTGCTGGGAGAGCAGGTAGATACAAATACCCACATGCAGCCACACATATACACGGTAGATTTAGATAGACCAAAAATAACAAAAAAAAAAAATATATAAAAAACCAACAAAATACAAAAAAAATCATTGCTATACAAATATAAAAAAGTTTATCCTATCTACCGATGTACACTACTCATTTTTTACTCAACTTTACTCTTAAAATTTAAAAAAAAAAAATAAAAAAATTCATTTTACTCCAGTACAGTACCACTGATGTTTACGATCTACGCAATAGCTCGGAGACCCTGGTCAGAACCGACTTGCTTTTGTTTGTCCTTTTACTCTGATCTCATTCACTTTCAATCCATTTTTTAGTTTTCTTTCGGCGTTCAACTTGATTATCCTAGCCCTTTAGCAAATTATGCAGGGCCCGACTTTTTCTTCTCCGTCTAGTTCTTCCATAGATAATATGCATTTTTTTTTTATTATTATTTTACTTTCCTCCCAACTGGTGATATCAACTTCTCTTCCAACTCATTTTATTTTAAGATTCATTTCTCTAATTTCTTCCTATTGCTCTACGAGCTTACCTTGTTTTCCATTCCCTCCTCCTGGAGATTGTACCTTGTTATCTATACCCTCCACCTGGAGCTTGTACCTTGTTATCCATACCCTCCGCCTGGAGTTGGTTTCTCTTTCTCCATTCTGATTTCCGACTTTTCCCCTCGGGGTTAGTTCTGGTTTTTGTTCGATTGCTGCTTGTTTTGCATTTCGCTCCGCTTGATCCTCAAAACGGATCTTCGATCGGCGCCTGTCGCCCCTCTCTTAGTTTTCTCTTGAGATTCCAAACTGACCTCCGTTAAGGTAGTTGGATTGGAATTTCGTTATTTTTTCGCGATTGATTTCTCACTTCATCCTGCGCTTCATTGTTTGTTTTTTCAGGTGATTAATCACCTCTTTTAAGCGTTAGCTTAATTTGAATCTTTTTTTACCTTTCTTTTATCTGGAGTATAAGACCTCTCTTTTGAGGATTGGGACTCCAAATCATGTATATCCAACCTCTTTTTTAACAAATTTCTATCTTCTAGAGCCACTCAAAACCAACAGATGGCGCTGGACAAGCTACCAACACCACTCTGAACGATGACCAACTAAGCTCCGCCCAACTGCTTTCCCATTGGACGAGACCTCTTTCACCCAACTTCACCCTCTCCTACTACATCAGAACGAAGCCAGCGGGTTTGACATTTAAAATACTAAGTTAGCATTATTTGCTGATGATACTGCTAGGTTAGCGAATGAGACAGCAAGGGAAACAGACGTGCAACCGCCTCACTCCTCTAATCTATCTCACTGAGCAAAATAAGTATTTATCCGAGCAGCTCTTATCAGAGCTTTATCTGCAAGGATAAAATTTATTTCAATTGACCGATACCATTTACCGACCCGGACAAGAAATTATGGATACCGATATGAATATGGACTCTTACTCAAATGAATCTTCCAGATCAGCGTCACCCATCGAGGAGGCCAACAATACAGAGATATGCGAGACGCTTCAAGCGCTACAACGCAAAATCCGCAAACTCGTGCACTATAGAGACGAGATGCAAATAATCATCAACTCCAACCGAAGACGCCCAGATCATGACGATGAAGACGAACAGTTCCAATCCTACCAACTACTGCACTCCAAGGCCCAGGCAGACCTCACCACAGCGGAAGGTGAGTACTCTACCATTCCTTATTGTACTGTCCCTGGCTGCCCAATACATTCCACTCTACCCACGACTCCTAACAAATCTCAACCCACAAAACGGAAAGACGAAGACGGCTTCGTCACTCCCCCAAATAGAAAAACTGCCAAAAGGCAAATTATTACTGAATCCTCCACTTTTATCAACTCAAATAACAAATTTAATAATCTTCCAATCCAAGATACATCCAACACTCAAAGTGACGAGGTCGTCACCAAACCTAAGGAACGTTTGCCCCCACCAATAATGCTTAAAATAAATAACTACAAACAACAACTAAAGGCTATACATTACGTTATCCCAGACCTCCGAACGAAATTATCCGGAGAATATATAAAATTATACGTAGACACCCCGGAAGAATATCGCAGGCTAATATCCTACCTATCCACCAGAGCGGAATACGAGTATTACGTAATCCGTCCAGCCCTCCAGAGACCAGTTAAAGCCATTTTTAAAGGACTTCCACGTGAAACAATCCCAGAGGACATCCGAGAAGAACTTCAAGACCTAGGATTCAACCCAATAAGAGTTGTACAACTCACAAACAGAAGGACTAAAATTCCACTCCCAATATTCCTCGCTACTATCCCCAGAACACCAGAAGCAGAGAAGATATACGATATAACTAAAATATGCTATATGAATGTAATAGTAGAAGGTTACCGAGGCAGCGGGAAAATTACCCAATGCTATCGGTGCAATCACTTCCACCACTCGGCAGAAAACTGCCACATACAACCCAGATGCCTGAAATGTGCAGAAGCACACCTCACCAGAGACTGCCCTATAAAAGAGCGCATCCAAAACCCGGAATGCATAAATTGCGACCAACAAGGACACCTCGCATCCTACGGAGGGTGCGAAAAATATCCAAAGCCACCCAAAAGACAAATCCATAATCAAAAACAAAATTTTATCAAAGAAAACGTTTCATACGCAAATGCAGTCAATAATACTCAACAGATGGCGCCACGACAACCGCAACCTAACATCGCAAACAGAACCAATATAATCAATAGTAAACCATCAAGAAACCACCCAAGCAACAGGAATAAAGCAATAAACCTAGTTAATCAACACAAACAATACCTAAATATCCCACAACTGCAAGAAGAAGAAACAGAAACTGATGAAAACACCCCAGATCTTCTACAAGCTATCGAAATGCTGCAATCACTAGCTGAGATCTTCAAGCAGCTACCAGGACTCCTAAAAAACCTTCCAAAGATAAAAGCAGCCAGAGGAAAAACCAATAAGACGTATGCTCTTATTGAAGCTCTGATGGATGGGGAAAACAATGATCAATAAAAATCACACTTTTTTACAAACCCAACACAGAAACAATACATACAAACTCTTAGGCTTAAGCCTCTGCACATGGAATGCAAACGGCATACAATCTCGTATCGTTGAGCTACGAGATTTTGTACAGAAGCATACCCCAGACCTAATTATGATACAAGAAACACATCTGAGACCAAAAAACACAGTACACCTACCCAATTACACTGCCTATCGTGATGATAGACAAAATCAAGAAACTGCATCAGGAGGCACCATGATATTTATCAAAAACTCACTAACACATCACCGCCACACTACACCACCACTCCAACACACTGAAGGCCTGTCATGCTGGCTACCCAACCACTCAGCTGTCACCCTCGTCTCCATATATATTCCCCCCTCCTCACACTATTCCAATTTCACACAAGATCTTGATACCATCTTTAATATACACAACAATTGTATCATAATTGGTGATTTTAATGCAAAACACCAAAACTGGAATGCACAAAATAATTCACCCAGAGGGATTAACTTAAATAACTACATCAATCTACATGACATTACACTTGCACACCCCAACACACACACAAGATTTGGACACAACTCAGCCACCACCATAGATTTTGCACTAATTAAAAATTTTAATTACAAACACACAATAACCTCACTACCTGAATTATCTTCAGATCACAACCCAATAATTCTTGAATTTAACTTTACACTAACCCACTATATCAACAAAAGATCCATAAACACAAACTGGAAAAACTTCCAAACAGAAATCAACAAAAACATTAATTTAAATAACTTTACAAAAATTAATAATTGCAACCTACTTGCACAAAAAATAGAAGAACTTACAAACTGCATCATTACAACACACCAAAATACATCCACACCCACAAACACTAAAAATGAAAGATACACACCACAACACATAAAACAACTTATCAAAACAAGAAACAAAACCAAGAAACAGTTTCAAAGAACACTTGATCCTAACTTAAAAACTCAGGTAAACAGAATACAAAATCAAATCAAAAAAGAAATACATACATTTACACAAAACAGCTGGACACAAACACTCCAAACACTTAACACACAAGACAAATCAATGTGGAAAATCACCAAATCCTTCAAAAACAAAAGAAGCAACATCCCCCCACTAATTAATAATAACATTATTGCTGAATCAGACACAGATAAATCCAACCTCTTAGCCACCACACTCTCACAAAATTTCACAGAAAACAAAAGACCAGAAAATTATCTAACTGACATAGATCAAAAAGTACAAGAATCACTACAAAACTTTTTTAACAACCCCCCCTCACACTCCTATTGACACAGTTTGGCCCAATGAAATCACTACATACATAAAACACATAGCCATTAACAAAGCACCCGGTAAAGATAATATCACAAACAAAATGCTCAAAAACTTTCCTCCCAAACTAATCTTCCTACTCACTTATCTAATTAACACCATACTAAAACTGCAACACTTCCCTAAAAACTGGAAAACATCAATAATCTTCCCCATTCTAAAACCGGGAAAAAAACCCGCCTCCCAGACAGTTACAGACCTATAGCGCTCCTATCGGCACTTAGTAAACTAACAGAATCTATTTTATTAACAAGAATTAATAAACACATAGACACCACCAATATTCGTAACCCAAACCAATACGGCTTCACTAAACACCTCTCTACTTCACACCCCTTAATTAAACTAACAGAGCATATTTCATCCGGACTAGAAAAAAGTAAATCAACAGGTGCTTAATCAAAATCTTAATTTTCAAACAAATTCTACGCCCAACTCTCCTATATGCATGTCCTTTTTGGGGGATTATTAGTAACGAACAAATCAAAAAACTGCAAAAAATCCAGAACACGGTTTTAAGAGAAATTGCCAAAGCTCCGAAAACCATCTCTATCAAGTACCTTCACAAAGATTTAAGAATCACAACCATAAAAGAAGAATTCAAACAACAGGCTGAAAAATTCTACTCCAAAATAGAAAACCATTCCAACCCAACTATAGCGGAACAAGCCATCTACTTCCAACTCTCAGGAAAATATATGTATCCCCACCAAGCTGCAAGTAGAACCTAACAAAACAATGTACCGAAGAATGCAAATGATGCACCGGCAACCCATCCACCTTCAGACGGCAGAACCAGTACGTACTTTCCGTACCGGCCTGACCCAACAACTTCCTACCTACTTTTTTCTAAGTCCTTTGCTTAACCTCCTGACCAATGGGAAACTTTCTTCTTCCCCCTTCCTCTCCTCTACCGCTGCTCTCTGCCACTTTCAACCTTACTTCACCATCTAACTTTCCCCTCTCTTTCTGATTGGTCGAGCTGCTTGCACACCCGCACTCGCCCACTCTACCCTTCTGACGGGAAGGAGAATGCACACCCGCTCCTACCCCACTCACTAACACCTGATTGGTCGAGATGCTTACCTCCCGCTCTCACCATCACCACCATTCGGATTGGACGAGAGCTTGCACACCCACTCTCGCCCTCTCCCCCACGTTATGAGAAATCTTGGAGGTTCACTTTTTTCCCTTGATCGCTGAGACTGTACGAAGTACGTAGGATTTCGGCCTTTAGGCCCCCCTGCACCTCGCCCTTGCTGCCACAACCAGAAGCCCACCTGATCACTATATACAAAGTCTTTTTTACTCAATCATTTATGTTTTCACCGACACAATTACACTGTATACGAAGAAAAAGCACCCACCATGGGCGCTGGTACTCATCGAATGTATTCCCATGTATTCGCTGGTCAATGGGTTTATTAAAATTTCTAACTCCACCAAAACAAGGTTGGAAAAACTCAATGAGGTTATGGCCCTCCTCGGAGAAGACATGTCACTCTAAAATTCTTGGGGATGCATACCTTTGGTTCTCTTACTATCCTCAGCTATAACGCTGACGGAATTTTTAAAGGTTATGCAGAATTTTTAGATTACTTAAATATACACAGCCCTGATATTGTTGCTCTTAAAGAGACTAAATTACGCCCTTCCGACTCACTTAATGTGGCAAATTATACTACCCACAGATCGGACAGGACCACACACCGAGGAGGGGGGACCGCCATTCTCATAAAAAATTCAATTCCACACTACAGAGTCGACCTCCACACAAACAAACTCGAGCACACCACCATTAATATTGAATTAGATAATAAAAAATTTTTCACAATTAGTTCAGTCTATAGACCACCCAGAAACAATCTATTTACTGTTGATATAGATAAACTTTTCAGAAACCGCCCTCATTGTTTTCTTGTTGGTGACTTTAATAGTAAACATCACTCGTGGAACAATTTAATTCAAAACGATGCAGGAAATGTTCTTTTCAAACACTCCCTAAGAAACGGTTACAAAATAATAGCCACTAATGAACCCACTCACATTCCTTACTATCACAGACGAAATTGCTCCATATTAGACATTGGCCTCGCTAAGGGCATTAACGACATAGAAGCTTTCACTGAACCAATCCTCTCCAGTGATCATAACCCTGTGACTTTCAAATTAAAAATTGAGAATTTATCCAATCCATTGAATACTTATCTTTTTACTAACTGGTATAAATTTCAAGATTATCTTAATGACAGCATCACTGGAAATCCTATCATTAATAGCATTGAAGATTTAAATTCAGCTCTAACCAACTTTAACGAAAATATTTCTGGAGCAATTAATAAGGCTAGTGTCAGCAAAGTTCTCAATAGACCTCACTCTAATTTACCTCTTTCCATTAGAACATTAATTAAAGAAAAAAATAGAATTAGGAAAGCCTGGCAGGAAACCAGAGATCCCATTTACAAACCCATTCTAAACAACATTAGGAAACAAGTTACTAAGCTAATTAGAAAACATCACAAACACATTACGGATAACATTCTTGAAACAGCTCGAGCCGAAGATTCCTCCCTTCATGAAATAGTTAATTCTACTCAAAAAACTATCCATGTCATTCCTCCTCTCTTAGGACCGAATGGATTAGTTTACAATACTTTTGATAAAGCCAATCTATTTGTCGATTCGTTAGAAGAAAGTTTCAGTGAAAACCCTGAGATCTATTCCGACGAACACATAGAAAAAGTAGAACGAGCTGTTAGAAGGTATATTAACCGAGACCCAGATCCCATACTCACGTCACCGCAAGAAGTCAGTGATATAATTCTTAACCTTAAAAACAAAAAATCTCCAGGGCATGACAAAATAAGAAATATATGCTTAAAATCCCTCCCTTTAAAAGGCCTAACTTACTTGACAAAAATTTACAATAAATGTTTATTATTTAATTTTTTCCCCTCAGATTGGAAGCATGCAATTATTACTCTTCTTCCTAAACCAGGCAAAGATAAGAAACTCCCTCTCAGTTATAGACCAATAAGTTTATTAAGTACCTTAGCTAAAGTTTTTGAAAAAATTCTCCTAAACAGACTGCAGCACCACGCCAATAGCACAAACATCATCCCTGCATTCCAACACGGTTTCAGAGGACAAACCTCCACCAATCACCAATTACTCAGGACCACTAACTTTATTACTCAGGGCTTCAATGAAAAATTATTCACTGGTGGAATCTTTCTCGATGTAGCCAAAGCTTTCGACCGTATGTGGCACGACGGCTTAATTTACAAAATGATAAACTTCAATTTTCCAGATTACCTGATTAGAATCACTTACAGTTTCCTCAGCAATAGAACTTTTCAGGTTAAATTACACAACAATTTATCCAAAATAGGTCATATTCAAGCTTCCACCCCTCAGGGGGCTATAATTTCTCCTTTTTTGTACTCTGTTTTCACCAGTGACTTTCCCACCGATGACAACATTAAAATTTGCCTTTTTGCAGACGACTCTGCCATTCTGGCGCAAGACGTACACCCACAATTGATTTACCACAATTTACAAAATTATCTTGAAAATCTTGAAGATTGGTTAACTTTATGGAGAATTTCAATTAACACTGACAAATCATATGCTATAATATTCAGCAAAGGACCCTACAAAAATAAATTACCTAAATTAGAACTTTTTGAAAATGAAATTAACTGGGTCGATAATACCACTTATTTAGGAGTTATTCTAGATAAAAAGACTTAATTACAAACATCACATCCAAAATATTAAAAAGAAATTCAACCTTAGATTAAATAAACTCAGAAGAATTCTCCACACCAAATCCAAACTCACTCTAAAAAACAAATTACTCGTTTATAAAACTTACTTACTTCCAATTATCACGTATGGATGTGCTATTTGGGGCACTGCAGCAGATCAAAATATCAACGTTTTACAACGCCTTCAATCAGGTGTGCTCAAAACATTGATCAGGGCGCATAAAAGACACAGCACAAAAGATTTACACGACACTTTAAAGGTCGACTCTATTAGGTCTACGATTAAAAAATTAGCAGCAAAGTTCCACAGCACCATCTCCACCCACACAAACCCATCAATCTCAGCTCAATCATCCTTCGTAGGGAGAGCGGGTAGGTACAACTATCCACACGCCACAACAAAAATAAAAACTGGTTTCAAATGATTCCAACCAAAAAAAAAAATTATATTTCCTATAGATTCTAGTTACTGTGTCAACTTAGTTCGATCTTTAATATCTTATGTTCTAAGACAATAAAAACCGACTCTCCGTTTCTTCATTGAACGGTCATTCACTTCTTTATTTTGAATTTAACTTTTTCTTTATTCATTTCTTCCTTGCTACTCACTTGGCAATTGCTCGAGTCTTCACTTTTTCCTAGACCTCTAGCTAATTCACCAATAGTTAATTTTTCTTCTTTTTATTTTCCCCGATACTGGTGTTTGCATCTTCTCTTCCGAGCCATTTCTTACTTAGCGCAATTGCGCCTGTCTCCGTTTCTCTCCATTTCCTGTGGGGGTGGAGGCTCCATGCGCGATTGATTCTTTTGTTGTTTCTACTTCGTTTCTTCGCCTCACGGCCACTCTCTTTCCCCCCTCCCCTGCAGAGGGGTTTTCTTTTCTTTTCTCTTCAGCATTTGCTGACCAGATTTCGACTTCAGCTGACTGGCTTTCTCTCGGCGT
>BMAW01025736.1:0-26819 GCA_019974015.1 Nephila pilipes
TGTACATCAGAAACCAAGCAAGAATTAAAACTTTGGATTACGCCTACGGAACCTGCTCCAAAGAAGGCTAGGACGGTCTCAACGACTAAAAAAGCGATGACGGAGAATTTTCGAGGTGCGAAAGGTGCCATGATCCATAATAAGAGTAACTGAGACTTAAACAGCTCTCTAGTGAGTAATGTTGCTTACTAAAAACAAACCATTTTCGATACTCCGAGAACCATCTCTTGGAATTTCTAAAAGGATTTATTGAATGTCCCTCGTGTTCTTTTAATTACGGAAAATGCTCTGTGACTACCGTAAAAATAACAAAAGTGCTACAAAAAAAGTTATCAACAAACTTAAATTCGTAAATTGAAAACCTTTAAATTATTAAATTTGTTACTTAAAATTAATGAGTTGTTCGCAGTTAAATTATTAAATCATGACAGTTCTTAATTATTTTAAAAGAATTATATCTATAACGAAACCAATTCTATGTTATCCATTAGTTACTAGCAAAATGTTGCTAATTAATATTTGCGAATTATTCTCTTATAAAAGCCTGTTAAATATGATTCAAGAACCATTATGTCTAAATACTTTAGTTTGAATCTCTAAATTACTATTTGATTGCTTTCAATATGAATGCATCAACATCCGAAAAAGCTTTTCATTAGACAGGAATAGGTGATTGTTACATTATGCCTGCACTTTTGTAAATTTTGAGTAAATATTAAACCTCTTCTTAATTTAACTCGTGACTAATCTGAATCTTTTAAAGTTGAAGTTTGAAAAGATCTGACTTCTATAAAACTTTTAAGAAAGTGGTTGATTCATCGATAGGAAATCAGCTTAAGGATCCTCGATATAAGAACGCTTCTTAAGACTGAAGTAAAGATTTGAAAGACTTACAGCATGAAAAGGATTTCTAAATCATTCGAGTTTACACTTGAAATATGAAGAACATTTCAAGATACTGATATAAAGCCACTTTTAGAAGAAGATTTAATTTTCTCCATAGTTTTCAAGTGATTGACTAAAAATATGTTAAATATTAAATGAAGAACATAACTGCTTAAATTGTAAATTTTGAATAGATATTAATATTTCAAATATGTTGTTTTTCTTCAAGGATTTCGATATTCCTAAGTACATTTTCACTTAAACGATTTACAATTTGAATGATAAATGAATAATTATAATATAGTTTTTCAAAGTACTGTAGCTATAAAAATAATTATTTAAATTTCATTTGCTAATTTTAAACATAAATTGAAACTTTAACTTTGATAAACTGCTCCTGAAGAAGCATTTATCAATAGATCATGTTTTATTATATTATTTTTCAACAAAACAGTAGATAAAATTCCCACTGTATGTATTCTCAAAGTAATGTTATATTCTTCGAAAATTTTCATTCAGTGTATGATATAATATATTTTATTTGCTTATACAATATCTTTACTTGGTTTAAAAATGATATTTTCAAAATGGAAGAAATATATTTTTATTTATTTTTCATAGGAAGATAATTTTTAAACACTTCGTTAAAAATAAAAACTACAGCTATTTGCATCTAAAATTATTGTGAACGTAATAAATACTTATTAAAATTCTCTTTTTAATTGAAAATGTAATTATTTTTTATATATGCTAAGTTTTGAATAAACAATAAAAATACATGTTCGAAATGTTTCTAAAAAGCTATAATAAAAATTCCTATAAAACAACTACAAAAATAGTTTTAAGAGCAGTTTTCAGGAATTTTGTCATCACAATAATTCACCATTCTTAAATGTCCAAGTTCGGAAAACTGTTTCCTGAAATAACTCCTTTTCCTGTTTATCTATTTAAAGATAACTTAAAGGAATTCTTTCATGGATATGTTTTGAAAGACTACACATTATTCAGCATAAGCAATAGAATTTATATACGGCTATGCAACATGAGTGAATACTACAAGTACGTTACTTCTTTGAATTCATATGTCTAATAAAAGTATTGCAAATACAGAAAACACTCAAAAGGGAATGATGCTTATGAGTGTCACGTTCCTTCGTACAAAAACTTCTTCTGAAGAACTATTTGTGTCTCATCTCTTTCAGCTTGATTCTTACAATATAAAAGACATTTTATTTTTGGAGTGTTTCTTTTTATGTGCCCATCAAATAGTTTGTTTCAAATTAACTTACAGGTTTATTTTTAAATTTCTATACATGAAAATATATGTGCCCTTAAAAATTCCTCGAAATTGAGTAACATTTAGTTCAATGAACCATATTTGAGTATAGAATGTCAGAATATATGTGCTATTATTATGAAAGAAGCTATGTTATAAATTCTTAGAAATTTTGGTGTAGTTAGAATATTGTTCCGACTGTTATAAGACAAAGAGTTTGTTCAAATACTAAAATACAAGCTTCCATTAATAATTCTACTATTGTCATTCTGCTTCTTCTAATCTTCTTTACAATGATCAATACAATATATAAATCGACTACTCGTACAATATAACAAATTGTTAAAATCAAAGTTAAATTTCAAAACCTACAAATTCTACTTATTTCAAGTAAAAATTATGTAATACCTTGTGGTGTTGGACTATTTGAGAATTTCTATTCACTATCTTCGTGGACTTTTTAGTGCTTGGATTTGCATAAAATTACAATTATTTGCCAAACAAATGATACATGATAAGATAAATTAGATGATAATTAGAAATGTAGTGAATTAAATTAATGACTGTGATATATATATATGTATATATATGAGAGATAGAGAGAGAGAAATTTATTTGAAAATAAAAGGAGTAGAGATAGAGGATAGCGACAATCGTACATTTATTACAAATCCACCATCACACATAATTAACCGTTTGTGTTAATAGTTATTGAAAATGTTATCTAATCAAAATAATGAGTCGAATCTGATATGACCAAGAAACGCTTGCATTATAATAAATCATTTGGTAAGCTAGACTTTGTCATAAGCTAGAATAAACGGAGTTAAGAGGAATTTGAGAGAGTGCGATCTTTTTTGATAGATAATAAATTGTATTTATCCTGCTCATAAGTATCTTCGATTGGAATTTAAAAATTTTTGACTATTTTATTAGATTTTAAGATGATTGTAGAACAACAATGAAGGAAAGGTACAAGATCTTTATCAAAAAATCCTGTGTATGATAGTACTTTATGAATGTATTACGCTCGTATATGCATGCAAAACACTGAGCATTTTTATGAAAAGTCTACAATGGTATTTCTATAGATTACCGAAGTTTATGAATTTCCGAAGTTTATGAATATTAATAGTAAATTCAAGTAAATAGCATCTTCTAATGTGAGCAATTGTGCTTTGTGTGTAAAAGCCTCTTACTTAAGTCTTCAAAAAGTGCCTCCACGGGGAATACGGAAAGAGGAATGGAATGGACAGAGTTGAACTTATGTTGCATTCTATAGACATGGCGAATCCGTCTTACATCGTCACCGCTATAGATAACCATGCTCAGAATCTGGAGTTATAGGAATATACAAGGTATATATGGAAAATATATATGGGACATCGTAATTCATTTTCTCCAATTATATTAATTTTCTATTTCACTCAAGTTGATACATATTGCTACTGTTTTCCAAATAGGGAATTTCTGAAACATTTTCCTCCGAGCAGCTTCTAGGAGGAGACAGAGAACATAAGTTCTCTGCTAGATGCGCTCAATGAGTGAGCATGAAATTTTATTGATATGAAGCAAATAGCTCACGTAAGTACTGGGATCATGAGTGTGTCTATGAAAAAGAAATATGTTAAATGATAATTCTATTAGATTCAGTGATGAATCTAAGAAATTATCTATAATTATGAATCTAATAGATTTGTTACGGTATCAAATTACCAGTCTCATCTACCCTCTTAAAACTAATAACGAGATCTAAATTTTATTTAAGTTGAAGCATATACCAATCAATTAAAATAATCAGTTACATCTGAAATATATTTATTTATTCCTCAAATAGGATTGGAGATGTTCTCCACAGTTAATATCCTACTCTCGAGTAATAACAATTTATATCACCTATGAAAAAATTCTTTTACCGGAATAAGCTGCAAATAACTCCTGTGAATTTTCTAACATCATCGAATCCTAATCTCATCAAATTGACTACATACGCCAGAATACTTTACAGCACATCACATTGACAATCTTCTATAACCTTAGTCATTTCAAACCAAATTAAACTTTCTCATGATTTGCTGATATCTATTCCCTCCATTTCTGAAGTCTTCTTTATTCGCATCATATTCCATTTGATTTGAAGAAGTTCAAAATATAAATATAAATTCGGAATATTTATTGAAGGGAAATGAATCGTCAATAGTCCATGCTACAATGTGTAATATTTTTTTTTCAAGTCTAATACAAGGCTTTTCCTCCCAAGCTGAAAGTTCAATAAATGATAAATTTCTGTGACCTTTTGTAGGGCTTGTGTGACCCTGGCAAATTATAAAGAAAAAAAAATGAAGGAAATTTCTTATGCTTGTTACGATGAATGATTGAAAATTTCTAATTTAGTAAAAAATAACTTCTTAAATAAGATAATATTTAAAATAATCGGAAGCCAATCAGTATAAAATGTTACTAGTTGAATTAGTTAAAATGGTTGAGTGAATGAATATTCTGTTTTGTTATTTCGATTACTTAGCATTATCATAAAATATTGTTCTCTTTTTCATTAGTGATCTTCATTTTTTGTATGGTTATGTTTCTATGTAACTATTAATTTTTATTAACTTTCAATTACAATTCGCTTATATGTAAATGCTCTAATATATACATTAATACTTTATATTGAAATAAATATAACTTGAGAATCTTTCATAATTTAAGAATATATCATAATTTAAGTATGTTAATAAGTATATAATAGTATATATGTAATAAGTATATATGTAATAAGTATATATGTAATAAGTATATATGTAATAAGTATATATGTAATAAGTTTATATGTAATAAGTATATATGTAATCAAGTATATAATAAAAGTATGTTTTTAAAAATATAAATCAGTTCTCTTTTCTTCGATATCTGAGAATAACGTACATTTGAAATTCATAATTAAAATACATTTTGTGTACTGAGAAATAATCTGACAGAAAATATTTTTAAAAAATTTAATGAACTTCTGTCTATTTTGTGCAAGATGAAATAATTATGTACTTAAAGATGGAGATCACTGATCATTTTTACATTATAAAATAAGATAAATTTAACAAGTGAAACTCAATAACGAAGGATACTTTGTTATTTTCTAAAACACTCATCATAATTAGTAATAATTATCATATTTCACACTTACATCACACAATTCACCAAAAATTAAGAAATACACCCTTATATCTAAAATATGTCATTGAATGCAAAAGCAAATTTGATATCCTTAAGTCACACATCCAAAACAATGTGTATTAACAATGATGTTGATTTTCTACTTTAGAAATCAAGAACAAAATAAAGTACGGCGAACTTGTGATAAAAAAGAATATCAAATTTGTTTTTTGTTTTTTTTTCAATATCACGTAAATTCTTATGATAGTGAGGAAATATGTCATGGACTGGAAATGAGTAAGGACTTTTGAATGATCAGTAGAATATATGCTTCAATTTCCCAACTTCACATAATGTAGAATGTGAGTGCACATAGAAAAAAGACATTTTCATCAAATATCACTCAGCATAGCAGAGGAAGGCTTAGGTGTAAGAAAAAAAAATGTTAGAAAAAATTATTTCTGGCTTCTTCAAAGGCGTAGAAGCAAAAAAAAATTATACTTTATGCTGGATACGAATGGTTTCTTAGAACGTAGGATATAAAGTAAAGGATTACGGAAGTGGTGGAGGTGATTGTTGGAGAATCAATTTATGTAGATGTGAAGGACAGGTAGTGTTCCCTAAATTTACACATAAAGCGCGCTCTATATTGAAAATTTCGAGTGTTAGGGAACATTTTAGTTTAAGGAACAGAAAAAATTTTAACTGTATTCAAAGAAAAAATCCAAAACAAATATGGATAAGTTCAAAATTTTTATTAATGTTTATTTTTTACTTGTAAAAAGTCAATCACTGACATACCCGATACGTCAAAGTGAATGATTTGGATTTATATGAATTTCTATTACTCCATAAGAGTTCTTTAAGTATGTCCACGGGTAAATTAATACATCACAGTATCGTTATAAGGATTCAGCTACACATTTACTGATAGAGGTATTTTTTTCATGTAGATAGGGAAATGACAGCACACTTACCATAACATACAGGAATACAATACATGTAAGGGAATATGTGGAAATAAGTGTTAGAAACTTTCTGGCCACACTTCTAAATATAAAAAGTGTTATGGTTTCATCTTCTATTTATATCAATGCCAAATTTCAAAATAGAGATAAGAAAGAAAAAGGTAATACATTCTAAATTTCTTAAAACTGATGTAGATATTAGACAGAATAAAATTCTTTACGACATTTCCAACTGTCAAATGTGGAGATAAGTGCTTTAGATTACAAAAAACAAGATTAAACATACTAAAGAATAATTTATAAAAATATACTTATTTATATAATAACATTATTACATGCACTTAATGTATTAATTGCCTTTCTTTTAGAAAAATATTTATTTTTAACTTTTGAAAGTAGAGGACGTAATGATATTTGATCTTCTTTCTATTAGAATTTTGTCAACCATTTGTAACAGATGATTTTTGTACATTCATGCGTTTCTATCTATAAGATAATAATTCTTTTCCATATGATTTTTAAACTGTTCTTTTTTTTTCTTCAAATTTTGTAGATTTTATATTTGGATGGTCTTCTTATTAAGTATTTTTATTCTCTTTTTGAAATTATTACTATTTCTCTTTTTGATTTCTGTTTTTTTTATCTGATTTTCAATAATTTCATTTATAATTTATTAAGTAATTAATAAGTGTGAAAATTTAGATCTTATAATATATGAAGAATTATGCAGAGAATCTACAGCCTGAGACAGCCTTTTCATTATCCTGTTCTTTTTAATTTTTTTCTTTAATTTTTCTTTGATTTTAATATATTTTTTCCCATGTTCTTAAAGTCCATCCATATAACTTTATTCTCGATTATCTTATAAGTTTATTAAATAATGTTTTGTTATTTTGATCATAATATTGTTGTTTTGTTTTGTTTACCATAAGGATTTTCTATTATAATACATGAATTTGATTTTCATCAACATTTGTGCTATATGCATTTCAGTACTATTAAATTCAGTTCATAAGTTTCTTCTAATAGTTTGTTACACTTTTTCATATAAAATAAGTTAATATTGTTTCACATTCTGATGTATGTGGCGTGAATAAACCACTTCATTACTTTATTTTTAACAAATAATTTTAATTATTTCTAAAACTAATCTAAATTCAAACTATCAAATCTTTGCGCGGATAAATTACAAATTTAACTCTGAGAACTTTCCACACGATTCGACTTGACGTCAGATATGGATTCGTGTAAATACTCGTTTTTTCTTTAATACTTGGTTTTTCAACTTCCTTCCACTAGCAAAACCATATCCACCATTTCATAAAATATTTGACTCATGTTCAATTTGCAAGAATAAAACGGTAATTCATTATTGAAGCCTGTTTAAAAACAGATGCTAGTAACAATCATTGCAGTAGTTAATTAAAAATAAAAATGTCATATATTTTCATATGTATATACATATATGTAATGATTGTTACGAGCATATATGAGTGTATATACATATATGTAGTGATTATAAAATAAAATTATAAATCAAAAAAGTCAAAAAAGCAAAATATAAAGGAATTTGAAAAATATTTGAATTTTTTTTTTGAAGAAAACGTAAATTATTTTTATCAAACGCAGAAAAGAGAATAATATACTTAATAGTGCAACAGGCTTTAGACAGTTCAGCAAATTTATTCTTGAATTATTGTCCTAACTATCCCCATCAACAAAATGTAAAATAAAAAATGGTCATAAAATCATAAAAACATAAATTAGAAAAATTTTGAAAAATTAAATCCAAAGAAAAAAAATCAAAAGAAAATTAAATCCAAAGAAAAGAATAAAAGGATGAGCCCAACAAAATCCCAAAAAATTTAAAAATTAATAATAAATATCAAAAGCAAACAAATTAAAAACATAAAAAAAATTTTTAAAAAAATAGTCGAGATTATCTAAATATGACACTCCACATGCGTTAATAATTTTCAAGCAGTAATACAGAGAAGTGCAAATAAATTTTAAAATAAACAAATAGAATCAAATTTAGCAGAAATATTTAATCACTTTATTTACTAATTAATCATACATATTTAGACCGTAAAAAACTTGGGAAAGCCACTTGTCAAATTGTCTTGATTCAAAATATGTTATTTAGCTAAACACTATTAATCATGAAACAGCAAAATCAATTTACTGCACTACAATTTTCAAATGTTTCCTGAACGAAATTACAAAGCTCTAAAAAATTACTCATAATTGTTGCCAGAATACAAATTCTAAACTCTAGAAACACCGACAAAACATTAATAAGCCAAACCAACAATCTAATAAATCGAAAAAAATTTTTAACAAAGAACGAACAAATCAAAAATTTAAAACAAGTATACCTCCAAAACATACAAAAGTCTTAAACAAAATTTAAAAACACAAAAAAATTGAGTACAATAAAGAGTCACCTATCAATACATTTCATAACTAAATCTAAAATAAAATTTCAGGAATATATATATATACTGAAAATTTATTGAAAGAATAATTTCAAATATTATATATATATTGAAAATGTTGATGAGGTAAATGAATAAAATTTTTAATTCTCAGTAAAATTCTTAATTTTGTAAATTGAAGTCTAATTCATCCTTTATTTTAAATAGTATGCTATATTTTTAGTTGTGCGATAAAAAACGTAGGTTTTTTTTAAATATATTTTATTATTTCAAAATATAATTATACCATTCAATCCTGTCATGAAGATTAATAAGATATTAAACTTCATATTGGAGTATGTTGAATAATATTTCCTTATTTTGCTTTGAAGGAATCAGTCTTAATGAATTATATTTAATTCAAATTTTTTAATTCTCCTTAATTAATATAACTTCTCATTTCTTGCTGAAACAAACTGACTTAGAGATTTAGAAAATTCTTTATGTACTACAAATATCAGTTTGTGACATTATAGTGTAAATACTATTCTAATACTTTTAAGAAAATTTTACAAAATTATTATTTCAATTATCAAGGCTCAATAATTTCTATAAAACATAAACTATCTAACATAATATTACAGATTAGCAACAAACATATATATATCTGTGTGTGTTGGATTTTTACATTTTGAGACACCTTTCAACACTAGATGGCGACCCTTGTTCTTTTTTGGTTAAAAACGCAAGCATGACAAGCTCAAGATAGATGGAAGAGTGCGATCAACAGAGAAAGAAGTGCGATCTTATTGCTCTTTAATATGTATAATCAATAGTATATACTGTACAATAATATATGGTTTAATTAAATATCATCTTCTAAAAATCAATTTTATTATTGAATCCAGAAAACCCCTAGTCATCTTTAAAACGAACCATGTGCCCCATTTCTGTAGTTAGGATTCTGCAAAGTAAAAAAAAATGGCGGCTCCGGCAGAGATGGAAAAATAGCTCATTAATCAGGATTCAGCGCACCTTGTCGTCTCACTGCAACATTACCATCCTGGTAATTTTGCTTTTAAAAATAAATGCACGTTGCATTCCTGGAACAGTTTGGAAGAGGAGTTTATGGAATGAAAAAGTGCCCCTTGCACTAGGAGTTCGAGGAAAGAAGTACTTCCTGTATTTGGAGTTCCGATAAATGCATCCCGCATTCCTGAAATTGCCAATGAAAAGAAGATTTAATCATCGAAATGCCATCCAGGTGAAAATAATTCTACATTCCGCTTAGTAAAAAAATCATCCTGATTTTTGAAGTGCCTTTTTGGATACTCCGTAGTGTTGTGATATGAGAAAATAATTCTACATTCTACATAGTGAAAAAAAATCATCCCAATTTTTGAAGTGCCTATTTGGATACTTCGCAGTGTTGTAATATTCGATTTTAGTTACAATCTAGTTATGTTTTGTGATAAATTACCATTAAGTGTGCCTTTGAGAGACAGAGAACAGCCAAGAAATCCAACCGAATTTTGAGTGTGATCGCAGAAGTATTATTTCTCTAATGTCTCCATTGCGCAAGTACTATATCTCAAAAGTTCTTTTTTTTTTTTTTTTTTTTTTTGAAAAATATGTTTATGAATATTTTATAATTTTTTATGTCACTTGACCTAGTTTTCCTTTCAGTTAATATTGGTGTTTTTTTAATACTTTTTATATATATTACCAATTTTTTATAAGTTACGAAAAATTTAAAGAGTAAAAAGCTAAACTGCTGTTTGTAGAAAATGCAACACCATGAAGGAATCATCAGAATCAAATGAAATTCGCAGCAAATGTCAATTATAGGATATTATGCAAATTAATAAAGCTCAGAGCCATCGCGCGAGCGGCGCGCGCAGCGCCTGAATTGATGTGCTGAAAGCGTATAAATAAAGTGCCGCGGACGTTGAAAAGTCTATGATTATTTGTTAGTGGCAAACGTTTGGGGTGAGATCTGAGTATGCCTCCAATGACGGAAGAATAAGAAATCTGCCAACTTACGGAGTTTGAACGAGGTGGAGGATAATCGGCCTTCGAGAAGGAGGATTTTCCTATCGCGCAATAGCAGCTCGTGCGCAAAGAACAGTTCCACAGTGATGCGAGTTTGGAAGCAGTGGACCGACGAGCACCGAACAACTCGAAACAGGCACTGGACGACAGAAGGTGACGTCAGAGCGCGATGATCGACAATCTGCCCGCATGGCGGTGAATGATCGCACAGCTTCCTCCAGGCAGCTGGCAGCACGTTGGGTCTACTGCCACAGGTGTACAATTGTCGGCTTCGTCAATCTGTCGCCGCTCGCTGCGCCGTGGATTGCGCAAGCGGGTACCTTTTATACAGGATTCCTCACGGCGAATCATCGACGGCTGCGTCGGCAGGCTCTTGGAGCACAGAGACAGGCGAGCTGATTGGCACCAAGTTGTTCTTTCAGATGAATCACGCTTCAATTTGTGGGACCCATGATAGCCGTGTTGTGTTAGGACGTTATGCCGGTCAACGCTGCCTTCCTGAGTGTATTATTGAACGACATAGTGGTCAAACACCCGGAGTTATGGTCTGGGGTGCGATTTCGTATCATGGACGATCCAATTTGATACGAATTGAGGTAATCAATAGCAACAGGTACGTCCGTGAAGTGCTTCAGCCCGAAGTCGTTCCTTTCCTTCAAGGCACTTCCTGGAGCTATCTTTCAGCAGGATAATGCACGCCCACATGCTGCGCGCGGACTGTTCGAGACTGTTCAGCACAACGCAGTAACTTTCCTTGGAACCCGTTTATTCACCGGATATGTCGCCTATTGAGCACGTGTGGGATATGGTTGAGTCGGTCTGCCGTGATCCGCGTCCTGCAGTTTCCAAAGACGAACTTTGGTTGCGCATACAAGCGATATGGGTTCTCAAGCAGATATTCAACATCTGTTTTGACTCCATGCCACGTCGTATAGCAGGCACTTATTGCAGCGCATGGTGGCTGCACCAAATACCGATTTCGACGCTTAATTTGTTTCTTTGTTTTGAAAAATTTCATCATTTATTTGCATCAGTACAAGCCGTTTCTGCATTAAATTTCATTTGATTCTCTGATGATTTTTCATGGTGTTGCATTTTCTACAAACAGCAGTATATTATCTCTGACCATGAACGCTGAACGAGAGTCCTGGTCAATCTATCCTTTATGCTGATCTATTTTTCCTCGCCTTAAAACATTAAACAAGAATTATTACTGATTGTAAAACTCAAGCACTCGTAATTTTTTCTTTATGAAAAACGTGTATGTTAATATTTTTTCCATTTTTGTTGCAGCTTATCTTTTATCTTCCGAATACTAGGAATATATGATGCTCTGAATTCATTTTACTTTCATTAATCTCTAAGCATATGTTTGTTCTGTAATAGCATATGAGTTTTCTATTTTTCTAATTTAGAACATATTTCGAATTTTTTCAGTTAAAAGAAATTATATGTGAAAATTTGTTTGTTTTATATACTGAAAAAATAATATCAAGAATTGAAAGTATTTACTTTATTTTTTCTTTTTGAATGATTTATTTTTTGAATGTTGAAAATTTTAGTACTCTAAATATTGCATATTATTTTTAAGTTTGTATGTATATCTTGGTTGAGAGAACGTAAGTTATTGCAAATTTTGACAAACATTTATTCCTAACTTTCGCAGAATCAATTAAGTAAAACCCAGCTAAATAAATTAATCCACCGAATTAAAAAAATTACTAGATCATCTTTTTTTTTTTATCATAACTAATTGTTATAAAATATTTCAAACTTCATTCGCACAAAATGTCTTATTTATTGAAAGATAAGAAAGAGGACTTGGTTAACCTAGCAGTAGATTTAAATTTAAAAGCAACAGTTAAAATGACTAAGCCAATGTTGAAAATTTAGTTATAAATATCAACAGAGTATGACGAGGAAGACACCAAATTGATAATATAATTGAAGAAAGGAAAGAAAAAGAAAACTGAACTGGCAGAGAGGAGGAGACATGAGACAGAATTAGAGAAATTCAGAATCGAGGCCCAGATTAAGTCGAGTCAGTTGATATTATGTTAAATACTCGTACACCGAGTAATATATTGAATAAGTTACTACAAAAAATTTGATATTAAAGGAGATATCAGTCTATATTTTTTGATATTATTTTGAGCGCCAAGCTAATATGATGACCGTACCAAAAGAGCTTTTTGGTCTCAAGTTTCTATAGTCTACCACACAAGAAATAAAGGAACTAATTGCTCGAGAGCCTGAAGAAAGGGCTAAAGATTATGATCATGTAGAAGCTACTGCTACCATAAGATCCAAATTAACTCCTGAGAAGGCAAAGCTATTTGTCACTACCAAAAAAAGTTGTAAATACAAGGCAAGATTTCTACCAAGAAATCTGTGACATTCTTAATGGATGGATTGAGGATTCTAACGTCAAAAAATCTTTGATCAGTTGCCAGATCTGATAATAAGCAGATCAAAGGAAGAAAAGAGCTCCCCTTCAAATTTAAAGAGTATCATTTAGACGAATGTAACGTATCAACTCTCCAGAGGATTTAGCCAAGAAAGTCGAGGAATTTGAGGATGTCTCTGGAGACAATGAAGCTGAAAACAATGCTTCTCCCTTAATATTTTGAAGCAAGAAGCCAGATTGCCGAATAAGTTCGTTAATTTCGGAAGATGTGAAAATCGCCTCAGAGAACTGTAAATTTCAAATCTGAAAAAAAACACTATGAGACTCCATCCGAGTAAAGATTTTAAAACTAATGCTTAGAAAAATGTTACAAATGTCATAAGCCTGGGCACTTTGCTCGTGATTGTTCTTCAGGAGGAGATGGCTGTGGAGGAGGATATCGGGGAGATTCCAGATCCTGATCTCAAATTTCCTATTACAACTGTGGCTGAAGTGTCACTTTGATCGAGAATGTCGTGAGTCTGAAAAGACTTGCTACACTTGTGGAAAGGCTGGTCAAGCATCAGCAGAGAATGTAACCAAGATGACAGAAGGTAAATAAGCTACCAATGCTTTGAAAATCTGGCCATTTATCCTGAGATTGCCCTGGTGAAAAAGATAATCGAAAATGCTACCATAGGCATTTCAGACCACATCAGCCGAGATTGCCCCCTGCAGGTGGTACCGCAGATAATGATGATACCGTTTGCTACCGATGTAACGAAAAATGACTCATTGCTCGCAACTGCAGTTCAAACCAATCTAATGAAATTTCCCGGGTAGATAATATTCGACAACTTAATGTTTTCAGAGAAGCAAATCCTTTTGTAATATTTATATTTCGTAGTTTTTATAGCTGTAAACTTGTGTTCGATCAGATTGTAGTGTCATCACCAGATGTCACTGAGGTCATCGACGCTTAGGGAGTGGTATATATATATATATATACATATATATACATATATATATATATATAATATAAAATACATATTATATATAATATATATATATATATATCATAAACACATTACATATAATATATATATATATGCTATAATAGGGCCGCACATATATATATCATATATTTACATATATATATATATATATATAATATAAATATTATATACACATATATATATTCAATATAAATACATATATATATAATATAAACACATACATTACATATATATATACATATATATACACAGATGTAGGACAAAACAATACGAACACCCAGAAAGCATGACGCATTCTCACAATACGCAGCAAGAAGCTAACTGTAATAGAAGTAGAAGTCTGCCACCTAGTGATGCGTGAAGAGGAAGGTATCAGTTTCTCAACAGCAACACCGCGTTTCACACGTTCATATAGAACTGTCTGTGATACAAGTTGAAAAGTCAGACCTGTCAGAGTTCCAAAAAAAGAATGATTGTTGAAGCGCGTTTAAGTGGAGCATCAGTTACGAAAGCTGAAAGCAAAACCTTTTGGGGGTTTGCAAAAGAGAACGTTATCAAATGTTATAACAGCGGCACACGAAAGAGGGTAAGACGACGTCTTCTTCAAAGACAGCAATGGCCGAAAGTCAAACCTTGGTGATAGGGATATAGGTCTTGACGAGCATAGTAGCCCGAAAGAAGCAAATCGTTATCGGAGATAACAACGAAATTAATAGTCGAAAAGGATCCCGTTTCAACAAAAAAATTGTCAAAGGGGAACTTTATGTTACGAACATTTATGGCAGAGTGGCAATTGTAAACCCTTGCTGACAGCAACTAATGCTTTCAAGCTACGCCAGTTGTACAGAGATCACAAAGGCTGGTCCTCTACAGCATTGGTGACAGGTGATAGGTCAGATGAATCGTCATTCACCACTGGTGACGAACGGACGCGTTGCCCGAAGAACGCTGAGAGAAGCGTTTAATCTTTGAATGACTTTGCCGACTGTGAACCATGGAGGGCGATTCATTATGGAATGTGGTGCGATATCTTGGTGCTGCCTTGGACCACGGTTATTTTGCATAGAGAATCGAATACAATCAATATCTACATTCTGGGGATCCTAAGTCCATCCTTTCTCCTGACTGTACTTCTGAAGAGCGACCACTTCAAGACGACAGCGCTCCTATCCACAATGCTAGAGTGTTCAATCATAGTTCGAAGAGCATGACGATAAAGTTCAACATCTTGTTCGACTCTCTCCGTCTCCGAATTGAATATTATCGAACATTTATGGAATAAATATTTGGAGTCCAAACTTCGTTCTCTATTTCTCACTTCCATCCAGCCTTTTAGAATTGACCGTTCTTGCTGGAGTAATGGCTTAATATACCTTTTTAAATATTTTTTCTGACCTTTATGCATTTATCCCACGTCACATTAAATCTGTACTTCAGTCAGCAAGTGGTCCAAAACCTCCCTATTGCAATATTTTTTTCCATTATATCATAGGTGTTCATATTATTTTGTCCTCCATCTGTATATATATATATATATATATATATATATATATATATATATATACATATATATAAGAGTATATATATATATATATATATATGCTAAATATATATATAGAGTTATATAAATATATATATATATATATATATATATATATAAATATATATATATATGCAATATATATATATATATATATATATATATATATATATATAAATATATATATATGCAATATATATATATATATATATATACGTCAAAGATAATTAAAAAAATTACTGGCTTTTCGTGTTAAATCTTTGATAAACTAACCGTCTTCGATGTTTGTTTCATAGCAATAATTAGCAGAAAAACACAATTTATTATTTTGAAAAAGCGTTACTTAAACTTTTAACCAGACTTTTGTGTGTAATTAAGGATATTGGGAAGAAAGTTTTCTTTTCCTTCTATTTCTTGCCAATTCGTTATTCCCGTAGAATTAATAACGAGAAAATTATTAATAATTAATGAAAACTTAATATGGATTTTGTTCATTTGAGTTATTTATGCACAAAAATTTAGATAATGCAATACATCTAAGAGATTCATAAGACCAGTAAAAATATTCGCAAATGTTTTCTAGTTCTCTTAACAACTGATTATTTTTAAATCACTGAATCATAAATAATTACTTATGCATAATTAATTTGATTTTGTGGTACTTAATGAATTGATCTTTTAAATTGTTTTTTTGTCTTGTCACTGAGTGAAAAGTATTGAAGACTCTTCGGTCTTCGAAAAAGGTTATATTAGATTCATGTTATAAATTAATCCATTCATTATCACTTGTTTTATTAAACAAATGTCATAAATAACAGATTTTTATAATCCTTATATATTAAATAGCGTAATAACTTTACAATGAATGCCAGAATTTGAAAGTCTCAATCTTTCTCATAATGTATTATAAAATCCATTAAATCAGAATGTGTTTTTTCTTCATTAATTATTTTTTTCCAATGTACAGTAAATGTGACTTAAAATTGATCTTATCATCATTTTTGCTTTCAAAGGTTGTCAGTAACACACTTTTAAAATGTCCTTTTCTAATTTTCTTGAAAAGTAGTTTTTTTTTTAAATTTCACTAACATGTTTATTTCGTGAAATTATAAAATTCTTTTATTTTTTTTACGTTTTTTTATTCCTAAAAACATGAAATATCTTGTTTCAAATTAATAGATAAATTTTAACTTGTAATTTATGTATGAGTATTATATATTTATGTGTAAACAAAAATAGGATAATCTGTAAAACAAGCATTGCAATAAAAATGTGATTTTATCAAAAGAAAAAAATATATAAAGAATGTATCTACCTATGTGAAACTGTTAATCACTTCAATAAATTTACCCTGATTTTGAAATACATTCTCATCCCTCTGCTATTTAAAGCAGCGTTTCTCAACCTCTTATTATTTGCAGCCCAGTTTTCAATCATAATTTTGATTGCGCCCCCGCAAACAATACAATATTTGCAACAATAATATATTTTGAGTAGTTTAATTTCAGTTTTTAAATTACTTTTGACTAATTGCCAAAACAAGAGTAAAAACGAGCCAACGTTGGCGAGAAACCACATCTGGCATTTTACTAAGCGGGAGGTGAAAAATGAACCGAATGGAAGCGGATAAAATTTAAATATTATATTTGAAATGAAAGCCAAACAGGAAGATAACAGGACGTTAAAAGAATATGAAAGTAAAAAAATTATTAATGAAAGTAAACCAAACGGGGTGAGTTAACTTTAGAAACTGGGAATACTTATTTTGGAATAATAAGAGAATTAAAACAGAAGCATGAATAAAGAAAAGTGAAAAAATAAGTAATATGGTTTGTGGAAGCCGTCTCGAGCATAAGCAGAGCAAGTGTTTTCTAATTGGAAGAAGGTTAATGTCTGATAACGCAAGTTTCAATTCTAGTTCGAGTCGATCGCCTTCGAATCTATCGTATGTTATACATGTTTTCGTGTTAATTGTAGTTCACCATATTAAATATTCAAAGCAGCAGATTTCTGCAGGCTCATGGATAATTTTTTAAGCGTGCGTAAGAGAGCATTAGACGATAGTCAAGCATCAACAAGTACACAGACAAGCGTGGTTCCGAAAATAAAATCGAGAAAATATTCTCAAAAATACTTAAATTTGGGGGTTACCAGTACTGAAGTAAATGAAGGAGAAAGGCCGCTGTGTACCATTTGCTCAAAAATTTTGCCCGCAGTCAGCATAAAACCTAATAAACTTAAACGACATTTGGAAACACCTCATAGTGAGTACGTCAATAAACCCAGATAATTCTGCGAATAAAAAATAAAATATATGAAAAGCAAAAATCATTTTTTAAAGAAACTTTGTCTGTGAATAAAAAAGCTTCAACTGCATCCTACAAAATTTCATATAAAATAGACAGATATAAAAACCCTCACACCATTAGTGAGGAGCTCATTTTGCCAGCAGCAATTGAGATTGTAGAAACTAGGTTTGGAGACAATTTTTCAAAGCAATATCAGTCCATACCTCTTTCAAATGATACTGTTGCTCGTCGAATTAGTAATACAGCTGAAGATGTACAGTGTCAGCTTTTCTCGAAGATGCGTGATAATTCAGTTTCTGATTTTCAATTCAGTTTGATGAAGCAACAGATAGTAATAAAGATGCCCATTTAAATGCCTATGTTTGATTTTGTGATAATATATCTGTAGTAGAACTATTTTTCTGCATACCAATAGAACTGAAAGCAACAGCGCTCGCATTATTTGATATTTTAAATGATTTTATGAACAAAGCAAATATAGAATGGAAAAATTGAATCAGAATATGCACCGATGGTACTCGTTTAATGTCCGGAAGATTCCAAAATATACAAACAGTTGTAAAACAAAAATCACCTCAGTGTGTCTGGACACATTGTATGATCCGCAGATAATCTTTGGCTTCCAAAGAAATGAGTCCTAGTGTGAATATTGTGTAGTAAATTATATCAAACCGTATTGTAACCGTAGTAAATTATATCAAAATAAGACCCCTGAAATCAAGAATCTTTTCCGCACTTTTTAAAGACATGGATGCCATACATTAAGGGTTACTATTTTATTGCGAATCAAAATGGTTATCACGTGGGAAATTCTTGTAACGTGTTTATGAATTAAGAGAAGAAATCGCCATTTTCCTAGAAGAAGAAAACAGACCGGAAGCTGAGAATTTTCGCAATGGTTTATTTGTGATGGAATTGAGCTACTTGGTTGATATATTCGAGAAATTAAGTAACTTGAATCTTCAACTCCAAGGAACAAATACACATATGCTGGATACGAGTGATAAAGTTAATGCCTTTTGTTGAAAATTAGAATTGTGGAGCAGAAATATAAAGCAAAAAAACCTAACACTGTTTGCCAATATGAATGATTGTACTAAAATTTACAAAGCTGAAGAAGAGCATATAAAAGTTGTTTTTGTAACCATTGAAAACCATTTAGCCATGTTTGCAAAGAATTTTTTTAAAAAAAGTATTTTCTTGATAGCAAGTGATAGCAAGTTACGAGTGGGTTAGGGTGGGTGGGTTCATAAGATTCCCGAAAGGACTCTCAATTGATCAGGAAGAAAAATTCATAGAATTCACGACAAGCGGCGAAACCAAAAGACAATTTAGTAATAAATCATTATATGAATTTTGGTCAGGAGTAGAGGATTTTTTTTCTGCACTAAAAACAAGGGCATTTCGCATTCTATTACCATTTTCCAAATCCTACCTTTGTGAAACTGGATTTCCTGCTGTGGCTTCTTTGAATACAAAATATAGATCTCGTCTAAATATAGAAACAAAACTGAGAGTGACTATTTCTAATACTAAGCCTTCCTTCAAAAAACTTTGCTCTGCAAGACAGACCCAAAGAAGTCACTAATAATAATTATTATTTTTTAATTTGGTATGTTTTGATTAAGTAAGTTTTGATTTAGAAATTTTTTGCGCCCCACAGGTTGAGAATCACTGATTTAAAGAAAGGTAATTTCAGCACAAAAACATTAATATCCTTTTACTTGATATATAAAACACACAATTTAGCATTAACATTTGCATGCTTTATTGAAAAATAATAATAAAAGTTCAGTTTTTAAAATCTGGTTGCAATTTATTCATTTATTTATGTATTCTTTTGTATTTGAAATATTTATTTCTCCTGAATTTTCTATCAGAATTTTTAATTTTAATTAGGAACGGGAGTTCAATAGTGGAGGGAAAACTAATGGCAAAATCTACTTATATAGCACCAATATGAGAAGAAAGCATATATATCATTTACTGAATCTTTCTATCAGAGTATATCAAAATAAATGAATTCGTTCACTAAAACTTTTAATTATTTTAACAATTTGATGGAAACGAGAACAGAAAAATTCAAAACAAAATCATTAATAAATTACTACGCAAGTTTAAATCATATTGATTTGTTATTAATTATTTCCTTGTGATCATGTACCATCTATGCAGGATGTTTCAGAATTAAAAATTCGTTATAACAAATAAACAACATATTAAGACACGTTGCATTTAGAAAACCAATTATATATTAAGAAATTCGAGATATGAAAATTCTACATTATGGTCTATTATAAAAAACAAACACATATAGTAAATAAACATCAAATGAAATTTATGGCAGAAACATTCCAAGTTAAAAATTATAAAGAACTTAGTTTCATTCGAAAAAATTGGCAACATTAGTCGTAAAAATTAGTTAGAAATTCTTTATTTTTTTTTTCTCTTCAAAAACAAAAGTATCAATGGAGAAAGCTATAGGAATAATGTGATTCTAATGAAGCTATTATGATTTTTATGTTATTTGTTTCATCAATCCGGAAAATGTAATAATGTCACAAAGAAAAATAAATGGAACATATATATAAAAACGTTCCATTATTAATATGTAATAACGCACAAAGACAATTGTTGAATATCTGAGAGAATAAATGTATTATGTGTCATTGAGATTAGTAAAAATTACTTTCTGTTACATAAGTAACTTTTTATAAATAATAAGTAAATATTATAATATTAACATTTTTCGCAGTTA
Organism: Nephila pilipes; assembly: GCA_019974015.1. Taxonomy (NCBI): domain Eukaryota; kingdom Metazoa; phylum Arthropoda; class Arachnida; order Araneae; family Nephilidae; genus Nephila; species Nephila pilipes. Next base: position 20,758 of record BMAW01025736.1, read on the forward strand.
ATTTCCCTTTTTCACAAATATTAATTGCACAAAAATGCAATTTTGTATAAAAATTTTCCTCATTTCATTGCAAACGTTTTTCTTTTAATTGTATATTTAAATACTTCTCATGTTCCTTTAGCGAAACTAATTCATTCTATGTTAAAAAATTAATTATTCTACATTATTGCTAATTTTGAATAAAAATAGAATTCAAAGATATTCAAAGAGATTTAAATGTAGAACATATTGTAACAAAGCCTCTAATGTGTTTACTTTTGTGAAAAAATAGATCATTATGTATAAATTTAATAAAATATACATTTCATTTCTTCAGGGGAATGTCTGGAGCTTAAAATAGAACATATATTTTTGCAAGCATAATTAAAATGTATAACTAAACAAATGACCCATTGTATGTTTCTAAAGAGAAACTTCGTAACTATTCTACAAATAGTGTTAATTATCTTTATGAGAAATCACATTTAAAAATTTCTTCAATAAATGTTCCAAAATAAAAATTTAAAAAAACCACGCAATTGGTTCTCAAAATATGATTAACATTATTTTTACTAAAAATATAATTGTTAAAGCTTTTGCATTCAATTAAAACTATTTAAACTGTTTGATATTTGCCGTTGAGTGTATCATGGAATTCTAAATAGTGAGTAATTTTTTAAATGTAAGAAATACTAGTTTCTTATAAAAGGACAAACATTATATAGGAGTTGAAAAGGAAAATAATGCTATAATTAACATGGCAAAATTATTAAGAACCTCCACACTTATCATCGCTCATCGTATATATTTAATCGATTGAAATTTGCTCTCTTTTTATATATTTTTCATGAAACATTCAAGTAATCGAATGCTTTGTGGTCTCTTATGTGTTTTAGGGAATGAAATTTTTTAATGTTACTCTTGTAGCACTCTTCATTGTTACGAAGCTAAAAGTAATAAGAAATCGTGTCCAAGAAATTATTTGACTTAGGATTAGGTTCAATCTTAAATTGGCTTAGTCAGGAAAGAAAGTAATTAACCGCGATCAAAGGCTTTATTTTTATTCTTTTAGAATGAGCATGGGAAGAGAATGTAGCGTGCATCTTTTATTCAATTAGGGTCCATAATTTACAATGCATTTCTGTGTTTCCTAGATTTCCAATCTTACTAACATATATTAATAGAAATATCTTTCATCTTATAGTTCATTGGATATTTCGATTGAGATACCTTACGGATGAATTAAAAGTATTCGACTGAAATGTTTGAAAAAAGTATAAAGTACTGCAGATGGTATGAAAAAGGGGTATAGAAGCTAAACTCTTAGATTGAATAACAGTAATTGTCACCAAATGTTAATTCTAATTCACTGAATGAAATTCACACACAATTACTTGTCACAGCATGTCGTTAATAAAAACCGACATTTGGAATCATTAACATAAGTTTTTTAAAAATATTTTATGTCAGTATCAAGATTAATAAATTAAAACACAGTGTTTAGTTAGTGTATCCCTTTTCGGAGGAAAAAAATCATAAGAAAATTCAATATGTTTATAAATCGACTATCGACTTTATTTTTATTATAGTATGCATGTAAATATTATTGTACATTCACACTTTCATATATATCTAAAATTAACTGTATGATAAGTAGTCACATATATATATCAAAGCATTCTCAAACAGTACTGTTAATCAAAGAAAAAATGTATGAATAAAAATAGTTAAATAAATAGCTTTATTCGAAAATTAAAAGAAAATCACAGTTTTCAATGTTCAGTAATTATAAATGCCGAAAATAAATTTGTTCAACTATATTATTTCAGCAGGTTTTCCAATTCAATGATTGCTAGTTATTTCAAATTCTATAGTTCAAAGATACGTTTCTATAAGGTGTTCTGGAACATATTAATATTTTATTGTTCATTTAGTATCACAAATTATAATCCAGTTTCAAATAATACTAATGTTATTTGAAACTTTCATTGAAATTCTTTTAAATTTTTTTCAAGGTTTTTTCCGAAAAACCAACGTTATTTTTCTCAGATACAGTAAAATGTCTTCACGTTTATGCAAATAATATGGCTTAAGAAATTTTTACAAACTCGCTTAGTACAAAATCACTTTTGTGATGTATAGATAAGTATAATACTTATACTTTGCGTTCGAAATTTTTAATATTTACTGTTATCATGTTATTGCTACAAACTATTCTAATTAGTATTAGAAAACAAAGTATATTTTTGATAAAATCTTACTTATCGATACATTGATACAATAAACCGAAATATGTAATAAGTATGAACCACTTGAAAAGTCAAAGTTTAATTTATGTAAATAAACTGCTGTTTGTAGAAAATGCAACACCATGAAGGAATCATCAGAATCAAATGAAATTCGCAGCAAATGTCAATTATAGGATATTATGCAAATTAATAAAGTTTCAGAGCCATCGCGCGTGCGCGGCGCGCGCAGCGCCCTCTGAATTGATGCTGAAAGCGTATAAATAAAGTGCTGTAGCGGGACGTTGAAAAAAGTCTATGATTATTTGTTAGTGGCAAACGTTTAGTGAGATTTGAGTATGCCTCCACGACGGAAGAATAAGAAATTCAAGCAACTTACGGAGTTTGAACGAGGGAGGATAATCGGCCTTCGAGAAGGAGGATTTTCCTATCGCGCAATAGCAGCTCGTATGCAGCGGAACAGTTCCACAGTGATGCGAGTTTGGAAGCAGTGGACCGACGAGCACCGAACAACTCGAAAAACAGGCACTGGACGACAGAAGGTGACGTCAGAGCGCGATGATCGACACCTGCTCCGCATGGCGGTGAATGATCGCACAGCTTCCTCCAGGCAGCTGGCAGCACGTTGATCTACTGCTACAGGTGTACAATTGTCGGCTTCGTCAATTCGTCGTCGTCTGCTGCGCCGTGGATTGCGTGCAAGGGTGTCTTTATACAGGATTCCCCTCACGGCGAATCATCGACGGCTGCGTCGGCAGTGGGCTCTTGAGCACAGAGACAGGCGAGCTGATTGGCACCAAGTTGTCTTTTCAGATGAATCACGCTTCAATTTGTGGACCCATGATGGCCGTGTTCGTGTTAGACGTTATGCCGGTCAACGCTGCCTTCCTGAGTGTATTATTGAACGACATAGTGGTCGAACACCCGGAGTTATGGTCTGGGGTGTGATTTCGTATCATGGACGATCCAATTTGATACGAATTGAGGGTAATCTCAATAGCAACAGGTACGTCCGTGAAGTGCTACAGCCCGAAGTCGTTCCTTTCCTTCAAGGCATCCCTGGAGCTATCTTTCAGCAGGATAATGCACGCCCACATGTTGCGCGGACTGTTCGAGACTTCTGTTCAGCACAACGCATGCAACTTCTTCCTTGGCCTGCTTATTCACCGGATATGTCGCCTATTGAGCACGTGTGGGATATGGTTGGTCGGCGTCTCGCTCGTGATCCGCGTCCTGCAGTTTCCAAAGACGAACTTTGGTTGCGCATACAAGCGATATGGAATTCTCTTCCTCAAGCAGATATTCAACATCTGTTTGACTCCATGCCACGTCGTATAGCAGCACTTATTGCAGCGCATGGTGGCTGCACCAAATACTGATTTCGGACGCTTAATTTGTTTCTTTTGTTTTGAAAATTTCATCATTTATTTGTATCAGTACAAGTCGTTTCTGCATTAAATTTCATTTGATTCTGATGATTCTTTCATGGTGTTGCATTTTCTACAAACAGCAGTATATTATCTCTGACCATGAACGCTGAACGAGAGTCCTGTCAATTCATCCTTTTATGCTGATCTATTTTTCCTCGCCTTAAAACATTAAACAAGAATTATTACTGATTGTAAAACTCAAGCACTCGTAATTTTTTTTCTCTTTATGAAAACGTGTATGTTAATATTTTTTTTCCATTTTTGTTGCAGCTATCTTTTTATCTTCCGAATACTAGGAATATATGATGCTCTGAATTCATTTTGTATTTCTCATTAATCTCTAAGTATATACATTTGTTCTGTAATAGCATATGAGTTTTCATTTTCAATTTAGAACATATTTCGAATTTTTTCAGTTAAAAGAAATTATATGTGAAAATTGTTTGTTTTATATACTGAAAAATAATATCAAGAATTGAAAAGTATTTACTTTATTTTTCTTTTGAATGATTTATTTTTTATTGAATGTTGAAAATTTTAGTACTCTAAATATTGCATATTATTTTTAAGTTTGTATGTATATCTTGGTTGAGAACGTAAGTTATTGCAAATTTTGGACAAACATTTATTCTAACTTTCGCAGAATCAATTAAGTAAACCCAGCTAAATAAATTCAATCCACTGAATTAAAAAAAATTACTAGATCATCTTTTTTTTTATCATAACTAATTGTTATAAAATATTTCAAACTTTATTCGCACAAAATGTCTTATTTATTGAAAGATAAGAAAGAGGACTTGCTTAACCTAGCAGTAGATTTAAATTTAAAAGCAACAGTTAAAATGACTAAGCCAATGTTGAAAAATTTAGTTATAAATATCACAGAGTATGACGAGGAAGACACCAAATTGATGTATGATAATATAATTGAAGAAAGGAAAGAAAAAGAAAAACTGGAACTGGCAGAGAGGAGGAGATAAGATGAGACAGAATTAGAGAAATTCAGAATCGAGGCCCAGATTAAGTCGAGTCAAAGGATATTGGTGTTAAATACTCGTACACCGAGTAATATATTGAATAAGTTACTACAAAAATTTGATATTAAAGGAGATATCAGTCTATATTTGATATTATTTGAGCGCCAAGCTAATATGATGACCGTACCAAAAGAGCTTTGGGTCTCGCTTCTGTTGGGTCTACTCACACAAGAAATAAAGGAACTAATTGCTCGAGAGCCTGAAGAAAGGGCTAAAGATTATGATCATGTGAAGCTACTGCTACTCATAAGATTCAAATTAACTCCTGAGAAGTTTAGGCAGTTATTTGTCACTCACCAAAAAAGTGCTGTAAATACAAGGCAAGATTTCTACCAAGAAATTCAGACATTCCTTAATGGATGGATTGAGGGACTTAACGTCAAAATCTTTGACCAGTTGCCAGATCTGATAATAGCAGATCAAATGAAGAAAAGAGCTCCCTTCAAATTTAAAGAGTATCATTTAGACGAATGGCCCAGTATCAACTCTCCAGAGGATTTAGCCAAGAAAGTCGAGGAATTTGAGGATGTCTGGAGGACAATGAAGCCGAAACAATGCTTCTCCCTATCATTTCGGAAGCAAGAAGCCAGATTGCCGAATAAGTTCGTTAATTTCGGAAGATGTGAAAATCGCCTCAGGAGAACTGAAAATTTCAAATCTGAAAAAAAACACTATGAGACTCATCCGAGTAAAGATTTTTAAAAACTAATGCTTAGAAAATGTTACAAATGTCATAAGCCTGGGCACTTTGCTCGTGATTGTTCTTCAGGAGGAGATGGCTGTGGAGGAGGATATCGGGGAGATTCCAGATCCTGATCTCAAATTTCCTATTACAACTGTGGCTGAAGTGTCCACTTTGATCGAGAATGTCGTGAGTCTGAAAAGACTTGCTACACTTGTGGAAAGGCTGGTCACATCAGCAGAGAATGCAACCAAGATGACAGAAGTGTAAATTGCTACCAATGCTTGAAAATCTGGCCATTTATCCCGAGATTGCCCTGGAGAAAAAGATAATCGAAAATGCTACTCATGTGGCATTTCAGACCACATCAGCCGAGATTGCCCTGCAGGTGGAAATACTGCAGATAATGATGATACCGTTTGCTACCGATGTAACGAAAAATGACTCATTGCTCGCAACTGCAGTTCAAACCAATCTAATGAAATACTTCTCCCCTGGGTAGATAATATTCGACAACTTAATGTTTTCAGAAGTAAATCCTTTTGTAATATTTATATTTCGTAGTTTTTATAGCTGTAAACTTGTGTTCGATCAGATTGTAGTGTCATCACCAGATGTCACTGAGGTCATCGACGCTTAGGAGTGGTATATATATATATATATATATATATATATATATATATATATA